>CANYLF010385931.1:0-16958 GCA_948193215.1 Bocquillonia castaneifolia
TATGAATATGATATATACCAAATAAATTAAGTTTTATTATTAACTTATTTGTTTTAGAATTATTTATACCCTTTGATATATGTGTGTGTGTGGAGTAAAAAAAATAATGTCCTCACATTATGAAATTAAATAATAAAAATAGAGTTCAAATAAATATTGTATTTTTTAGAAAATTATACGTAGTTTTATAAATAAAATATTTGTCATGATAGATTATTAATTTAAGAAATATACATCTATAAGTTAAAAAAAATAACTAAATTAAAAATATAATATTTATATCATATTTAATATAAGTCAATAAAATTCAAATTTTAAAAATTATATAAAACTAATTTAAAGGTGTACATAAACATTAAATACATAAGAGTAAAATATAGAAAAACATTAATGAAAGATAGAAAATAAATACAAAATAAATATTAAATGTAAATGATCCATTTTTTTTACCACATAAGCATTTTGACTTAAAATTGCTCTAATTTACTCTAATTGAAAATCTCCTACAATTGAAACTTCTTTGCTATTATATATTTAATAGATAGTCTCATTTATTTATATTAGTTATATTTAATAGTTTTAATTAAAAATATATGAAAATTAATTTGAACCAATCATAAGACAAATAAAAACAAAATATTTAAAAATTTAGAAATTCTCACAAAATTACAAAAATGGAAAGCAACTCAAACAAAGCCTATGCTTTCACTTTATTATATCTAATAATAATAATAATAATAATAATAATAATAATATATAGATATAGATAAGTAAATTGTTGTTAATACATGGGTGAACCACGCCATTAATAACAAATCAAAACCATTTTAGAAATTACATCACAAAGGGGGCCAACTGGCAACGCAAGAAAATACACAATATACAATACAAGTCGAGTTCCAAAAAAAAAAAGAAAGAAAATGATTATACATGCGAAGGAGCCTCATTCATGACTCAACAAATACAGAATTAACGACAGTGACTGAGCTACAACAGTGCCACTGAAGTTCCAAAAATTGCAATCTGTTCATACATAGATACATGAGCAGGTGTGCACTCACGAATACAAATATGCTTACACCGGTAAAGAAAGGGTCCTCTGGCTTGCAAGGTTATGAGGTTTTATATTCCATGAAACAACCTGCTGTGCTTCCTCAGGGAGAATAAAGGGCAAGAAGATCTCATTGATCATTAGCTCCCCACAAAACGGACATTCACTGGCTATGGCATCATCCAACTGGGCACGGAGCTGAAAATCCAATATGCGAAAATCTATTATAAATTATTGCTAGACACCTTGTTTTGTAAAAAATTAGACCAGTGAAGACGCTACTTAAAGCAATGCAGAAACTTTTTTTCTCCAAGTTTAAGCAATCAGCTATGCATTGACACTACAAAATTCGCTCATTCAGAGGTAAAGAAAAGACCTTATCTACAGGGGTTATGCTAGCAATGGAATCCTCAGTCATGCTACCATTCAAGCCTTTCCCAGGTCCCTCACCCAATAAGGTAAGTTCTTTCTGCAGCTCAAGTATGTGTTCTGCCTGCATCCATGAAAAATATCAGACGGAATGAGTTAGATCTGTAGTAGCATTCACATAGTGTAAATAACTTCAGATATTTCATTCTGAAATCCAAGCAAATGAGCAGATATTTGCTTTAGTAATATTATCAGATTAGGCAGTATGCACAAATATAGTTTTCTATGCCAACCCGATCAGAGTAGGTTTCAAGCCCAAAAAATGCAGAAGGCAGAACAAAAGAAAAGGAAAGTTCAGAAATTACAAGATAATTTAACAGCTGATGTAATTACTTCATAATGCAAATCCCAGAATCACATTTCAGCTAAAGCATTTTCTGTTGGTCAGCAAATCTACCTGGAAAGTAACAGGCAAGAAAAACTTACCTGAGTTTTAGTAGTACAACGTGTCACATGGGCAATCAGGCATTGTGAATGGAAGGAATGCCCACATGGAAATACATAGAAGGGAGCCATTGGTCCTATTGATGTATAGCCTCGAGACAGGCGATAATCCACACCCACGATCAAGATTTTCCGTTTACAGGCCTGAGAATAAAAATTAGAAGGAAAAAGTTCTCTATTACAATCTTAAATGAAATTTCAAATACTAACAAGGTGATGTCAATTCCTTGTAAAAAAAGTGCAGTTCGATGAAGGTCTTCTGGAACTTCTAGTCACTTATGCAACTTTTAGAGTTCTTGCAAGACTATTTCAAAGGAAAAATAATTCAAAGCAGAAATGTCCTGGCACACCAATGAGGTCAATGGACCAGTGGATGAATAGGCAAATGCAGCTGTCATGACTAACAATTCCTTCAAATCAAGGAGGGTAATGGCTTGCTTCATGAGCAATATGTGATGAATAAGGTGACTAAGCACTTACAAGTAAAAGCAATTTGCGCAGCTTATCTATGCAACTTGCAAACAGAAATTAAATACCAGAGGAGCCATACCCCACATTCCTCATCACGATCAATGACAGCATATCTTTGAGCAAGTGCACTGATGTCATTTCTTATGTTGTCTGCACCATGTGTGGCATCATTCATCTCTTGTTTTAGTTCTTCAATTTGCTTATTGTAGTCCTCCAATGATGAGCAAATAGCCTCCTACATATAGAGGACAAAGTCAAATTCTAAGGACTTCTTAGGATACTATAGAAGCCAAACTAAAAGAACTAAATTTTTGATAAAATTCTGCAACTCTACTCAACATAATTATATTCCACCAGTGACTGGACAGATATCAGCTAAATTGCCTACTTATTTATAGAGAAGCATTTTAGCAGAAGGTCAGAACAAAATCAACCAGTTGTAAAAAAAAGTACTTGAAGCACAGATACAAGATCTAACTTTGAAGTCATCAATAAGGGCAAAGTCTGGAAAGAATGGTAAAATATCTTCAATCTTTAAAAGGCCATCAGTTTCTTTGAGAAATGCTATTGCTTTCCGTATGTTCTCCCTTTTAGTGCCCTTTTCCTGCTCAATAACATGTTTGGCAACCATAAGCCAAAGCTTCTTTCTCAATTCTTCATCATCTTCAACCTTGTCAGCTTCGGCCATAGCAAGTTCAGGGTCAACCTAATGCAGCAAGAGTAAAGGTTTATAAGAATGGCATATAATTCAGTGCAAAATAAAGTAAATGCAAAAGAAAATATCACTCCATTTGTCCCAAAATAATAGGCATTTTAGGACAAGCACATGAATTAATAAAGTCAGCAATTCAAGAAAAAATTATTGATTTTTCTAAAATGCCCTTATTGGAACTTTAAAATACTATTTACAAGTCAAATGGATTCATTAAAATTTATAATTTGAATGCAATAAATAAGGGTATTTTACACTTTATATACTAATGTCTTAAAAAGTGCCTATTAGTTTGGGACACCAAAAGTAGAAAAAGTGTCTGCTATTTTGGGACAGAAGGAGTATAAGATTGTGTTTCTTGCTAAGGTCTTTTTCTACCTTTAAAATCTATGTTGAATTGCACATAAAAAATGTACCAATGGTTCTAGAAGGAATAATGTTATCCTAATGAAACAGGTTCATATAGCTTCTATGCCTGAAAATATTGTCCTACGGAACCATATGTATCAAAGAGGTGCATCCCTTATTAAAATATCGCCTGATTCTGATTGCATTAGATTCTAGTTAGCCTAATATTCTGATAGCATTATCACTTCAAAATATTTCCTCGCTCGGTGGTTTATAGAAGAACTCAACACCTAAGGTTTTTCCATATGTGCCTGAAACTCTTTTATCTTTTTAAATATCATTCCTTTTATATACCCAAACATAACTTCTGTTTTCTTGCCCAAAATAGTAGAAGGATAAAAAGAGAAAAAGAAAGAGTAAGGTAACCAAATAGAGCCTAAGGAAACCTAGCACTTTAAATATTACCTGCAGAGCAAGAGCAACTGCCTCTTCATGCATGGACATCATGCTGTATATATGAACACAGGCGCGCATTCGCTTTTCCTTGAGGCAAAGACGCAAAGCATACTTGGGGTCATAGAAGAAATCAGGGCCATTTTCTCTTCCTTTGCCAAACTTACATTGTAGGAAACGAAGGAGTGCGCCGTCATCTTCCTGATTATGAATAATAATAATAATAATAATGAATATATTTCAAAGAAGATGCAACATAATCTGAGACAAAAAAAAAAACAACAAATGTATATAGTCCAAGTTTCCACAAATAAATCACAGATACCCATTAAAATTTCTGTACTGGCCAACCTGCTTAGCATATAGAGATAGAAGCAGATTGTGAATTCCGGGATCCTCATTATGCAAACGATGAACACAAAATTCCAAATATTTTATGACTTCATGGGTCTCGTTCCTGCATTTTATCTAAACCAGTGAAGATAGATCCAGAATTCAAAAAACTAAACAAATGTCAAGCTAAATATCCATATTTCAGAATCTTAACATGGAATAAAACTTCCAAAGGTCATAAGAATTTCTAATTGCTGATGTATCTATTAATCATCATTTCAGATGACACATGACACAAGTTCCACCCAAGAAAGATAGTTGGAAACATAAAGATCTCTTTAGAGTCCTGAAATAAGATTTGATCCAGAATTCAAAAGACTAAATAAATTCCTCATTGATGATGCATGTACACAACTAAATAGGATGGCTTTTTCTCAATTAATAAATTATAGAGAACTAAAATTTTATTCATCATTCTGATCTTCATGAATACACAACATCTGATTTTGATAAGCTAAGTGGTTCAATAGCATTTACGGGTAAAAAAAATATAGCAACAGTCATCTGGACCTGAAACAGAGATTCTAATTCATTCATGCATCAAGGAAAATAAAAGCAACCTAATCACATTTCAATGCATAAGAAAAGAATTAAAAAAATTGAAGACAATAAATCTTTCTGAACAAATAGCATATCTATAAAATGGTGAATCAGCTGGAATGACAGACAAATTAGGAAATCTAAAACTGATGTCGATACCCCTGTCAAAGACAGCCACTAGTGAGCAAAAATTCTTTAGAAATGTGGCCCTAGCATAAGACTCAGTGTCCAGCACCATTTGCACATTCACTCACAAGTCACTAGCTACATTTCTCTAACAAAACATGCATAGTCCTGAACTAGTATGAGAATCCCTGTAAAAGACACAACTACCAGCAAAAATTCTTTGGAACTGAAATCTTAGCACAAGATTGAACATACCGTCTAGAACAATTAGGAAATTCAATTATGAGTGAGAAACTATATTAGTATACCTATTGCATCCTGATGCTTTAACATGCGATATACATTATAGAGATTCATCTTAGCAGAACGATAAATATAAAATAAATTGAAACAAGGCCCACATTACTTTGCATGAGGTTCACTTGAATAACGCATCATCGCAGGAATCAATTTTCTGGGATTCAGATTCTTTGTGGTCATCCATGATTCCACAGTTTCATATGCATCAAGTGCAATAAGATCTGGAGCAAACTTGTACTGCAAATTAAAACTGTCTCGTTCATTACCTTTCAATAATTATTAGTGGAACAAAGATGTCATATTGTCATGGACTAATTAATGAACAAGTTTGTACCTGAAGATCTATGGCAACAGCAGGTTTTTGAAGCACTTCCAAAGCTTTCTTTGCCTCTCCTTGCTGAAACCAACCAACAGAAAAACAGAGGGTAGAGACAGATGAAGATTGCAGTAAATGAGAAACTCAATACAGAAAGACTAAGGAAGTAGAATTAATACTTTCGATGAATGAATCCTGTTGTCTATTTAGTCTTAAAACGTTATTCTTTTAAAGTATTTTTTAAACAATTTATATCTTCTTTTTACTACTCATTTAAATTTTTATAAATAGTGTAACTAATTTTGTTCAATAAATTAGAACTTTAAATTTTAAAAGATCAAATAATATTAATCTAATAAAAAAATATCTTCTTAATAATCATCATATGGCACTATTTTATATTGTTTCATTAACAGAAGAGCCACTAAATATCAAACAAGGGACCCGAATAACAAACAAAAAAAATCCAATAACGTTGTAAGGCAGCACCCACTTATATATTCAGTGTTAGCGGTAATAATGAATTGCAAATTTATGTGTCGGAACAAAAAAGAAAGTATCATTGAACAATATTTAGTTATTCAAACTATGTAGGAAGGTTTTTCCTGTCATCATCCTCTTCATTAAGATTTTCAAACAAACTGACAGTCAAAAAACGACGACAAAAATTCAAATATTGAGTGAGAACTGAGAAGTGATGATAATATTTCCCAAATAAATCAGACCCTTTGACAACCTCATGTTTTGGAACATAAAAAACAGATAAGGCTCTAACATGTAGAATGCTTAATATCAACGACTGATATTTCAGTAATCAGAAATGTTCAAGAGAACGAAAACCTCAGCTTGGACAGATAACATCAGACTCTAATTTAGTATAATAACAATATTGTACTAAGCAGAGAAGACAAAGGTTGTTAGAGCACCTGAATATAGTGGTGAATTACGATCTCATATTGCTCCTTCAAACTAGCAAAATATACAAGTTCTTCAACCCTACCATAACTGCATAAACATCACAATTGCATGTTCAACAACCAACAATTTACAGCAGATGATGACAAAAAGAATTATGAATTGGCCAGTGACTTACAATAGATTGAATAGGAAGTTACAGCATAGTTACCTCTCCAAAAGTTTCATTGTGGTTGCTTCATCCAAGACATCCTTACTATCACTGAGAAAAGCACGAAACTCTTGAATAATTGATTGGTACTCAGAGCTACGATTCTCTGAAGCACTGTCTTCTTCCAAAAGTATACGATTTATCTAAACATATTTGAAATATGCAATCAAGTGTCAATTTACAATTCTAAGAATCAATCACCGTGACAAATTTTCTTTTTCAACAAGTAGTATTCCAAAACATACAAATCACATCCTCATGCTATACAGTTCATTTGCAGCAGGTCAAGTTTTTTATGTACCAAACATACCAGATAGCATACTTCAGCAGCAAGAGAAAAGAAGGATATCTAGCATTCTATGCCAAAATTTCTCCGAAAGTTGTTTTGATGCTTTTGCACCAACCCTTGTGTTTCATATGAACAGCCTTTTGATGTGGAAAGTAAAAGGATAGGGAAAAAAGTATCACAGTGCAGAACATGATTTTGAAGCAATACAATGCCTAGATACAGTATGTTCCAAAAACATTACATAAAAAATACAGGCTATGCATTCCATGTATTCTCCAATGCCTTTCAACATAACACAGGGCGGAATACAGCAAATAGGAATTCACACTTCAACAGGAGTAACACATGAAATGAAACAAAACCTTGTCCAAGTATAGTTCAGTTGCCCATGTGGAAATCATTGTGATTTGGCACTTATCATCCTTCGTTAGATTGTCAAGCTTCCGCAACAAGAAAGTTCGCAAAGCATCCTGCAAGTAAGCAATACCAACCAAGAATTCCTCAATATGCATCCCAATTTCCAAGAGACAGCATTTCAGTTAAGATATATCTGCAGACAGTTAAATCCCAGAAGCAGGTAGTCCCAGACACACAGCAGTCATCCATTGCATGTTGATGATTTGGATCATTTTTAACATGCCTTTCTTCATTATAAGTTCATGAGTTTTAAATGCTTGTCTGTAGTTAGAAATGAAAACTATGCATCTCATTTGCATGCAATGCATTAAGATCTTAAGCAATGCACAGTCAGGTATGGATACAAGATAGAGGATACCAAGTAACTTTAAGTCTTATAAGGTGAGAATGACTCGAATCTCAAACTTTTGTATTACAATTTCAAATATGCACCAAGCCTCCCAAAATACATTGCCTATGAGATGTTAGTTATGGTGCAAACAAGAATTATACAGAAATTACCTGTTCATTTGTGCTGATAAACTTCAAAGTGATTTCCTCAAATGACAGTATATAGTTTACCTGCAGAAGACCTCCAGTCTGTTTTATTTGTCTTTTACAAAAAGGGAAGAATACTAACTACTTTGAAATCTAACTTTCATGGTGAGTACTTCAATCACCGTGCCCAACTCCTGCAGTGCACATAGTTAGTGCGTGTTTTTATAATATTAACTGAAATTTGTAGTAATTCTTATGATAAAAATATAGGATGGTTCTTGCTGCTGCTTGCTTCATGTATTAAAAATTCTCTCACCATAGGAAAATGAACCATTTGGAAGATTATTTTTTTTACTTTTATGTCAGTTGATTTGAGTTTCAAGAGACCAAATTTAGTATGTGAGTGTGACCAAGCAAAAGTGAGAAAAAAGAGGGGTGAGTTTAGTCATGTATATTGATAGAATGCCAACTACACATTCAGAAAGAATTTATTGACATCAAGTAACATGATATTCAGTGATGAGAATGTAAATACAGAAACAGATACATTAGAGTAATTATGTTAGATATATTATAAGAAAGAAAGAATTTACTTTTGCATAGAAAGATGCTGCTCTCAAGAAATCCCTGGAGGCAAATGCAGCATCTGCCTGCAAAAAAATAAAACAAAATAAATTAGAAAGAATCACTCCAATTAAATACTGGTTATATAATAGAAAATTCTCTAAATTTTCTTCTTCTAGATTCATTTGAAATTTACAGTGGCATAAATAATATTTTTTGTTCAAAGACTAGTAAAACTAAATTTGACATTTGAATGAGTATTTTCAAAATTACCTGCAATAAATATACTTGGTCCCTCTGGAGTGGGTCACGGCAATCTGCTAAAGCTGCAGCATATTCTTTCATGTCAAGATACACCTTCCACATGTCCCGGCCTTCGTCATTGACAGACACCTATATTATGTCCAAAAAGGCACCAACACAATTATTAGTTTATTTTCTATCCGAAAAAATAAAGTCACCACTTGTACAAACCTGGAATATAGAGTTCTGGTCATATGCATAAAACAAGCCAGCAGTGGCATCGCTGCATAATCCAATAATATCCCTTGAAACTGATTCTGATGTTTGATCAAACTGAAGCTCCTCTATAATTTGCTCACTGATTCTGTTCACAACCTACAAAAAGAAATTAGAACATTTCAATGAAGTTAAAAGGAAAGAAGATAGGCAAAACCTAACACAAGGAATATAGGTAAAATGCCAATGAAACCTAATTTTGAAATCCAAGATAATTATGAGGCAGTTGGAAGTTGAGACCATAAGCAAAGACAAAAAAAAAGGAGGCAAATTAGAGACCTCATGTCTTAGCAATAGTTCAAAAATTAGAGACCTCATGTCTTAGCAATAGTTCCTAAGTAATAAAAGATTTATCAAAAAACCCCTAGTCTGCATGCCCGAAGTAAACAACGGTTGGCATTACAAAGTGTAATTACTCACAAGTGCTTATTACAACACACCTTAACCTTGTTTCCAATAAGGAGCAAGAAATGAAATTCAGAAACTGCCATTGAAGCTGGTTTAATTGCATCAGCACCCTCACTTAGTTTAGAATAGTCCAGAAGAGCCTTGTTTTCCACAAAATTTTCATCTCCATTAGGATAACTGTCCAAATAGTGGGCAATAATTAATAGTAAGAAAAAACTTTATATCAGAGCAAATTGTATAAATCAACAAAATGCGTTAGATTTTATCCAAACAGTGAACTACAAAGATTTGCCAGAAACATGAAAGAGAGGGAGGGTAAGATAAAGGGTAGAGTGAAAAACAGATAAAAAGAAATCTCAGGAGGGCCTATGGAACTGTTGGTATACAAAGAAAAATAGTAAATGTTATTGTTTACCTGTGTTGTGCTCCAAAATTTAGACCTCCATGATATATGCCTGCTCCAGAAAGCCATGCAAAATGCATGGCTCTTCTTTGCTTAATAAAGAAATGAAGCTCGCTAAAATTTTAGCCAATGGAGGACAACATCATGGTCAGAAAGTTCAAGAGGACATGGAAATTATAAATGATCCAATCATTTAGATTGCTGATAAAAAAAAAAAAAGAACTTTTTCTTAAATAGCCTAAAACAATTTTACTACAAAGGTAAGTAGGTACCTGTTAGGTATTTCCCCAGGAAGTTCCATAAAATGCACTGCACGTTCCAAATAACTAGCAAAAACAGTCTAGGGATGGAACATCAAATTAGCTTACAAGAAAAAAACATTATCTGCCATACAGTAAAATCATATATCATTCAGCTCTCAGGCAGAATATGCAAGAACTAAACTAACCTCCAGTGATCCAATACCAGTGAACGAATAAAGACGTGTAGGAGTAACAGCCATCACATAATACCTAGTGCCATTAATTAAACTAGCAGTTTCCATCTGCACACACAATATCAATAACAACTTAATCCAAGACACCATTCACTTCAAAGAAAAAAAAAAGCCATCGACTTTAACATAATAGAAAAATTAACCTGCAAGCCCATGAAAGCTTCAGGAAGTTCATTCAATTGAAAAAGAAACTTAATGTACTTCTCTCTTTTATCCTTCTCATCAACAGCAATCTCATGAAGCTGTCCATTATCTGTTCCTAAAATAACTTCTTTGGTAGAAGCTAGGTTTCAACAATAACAACACTAAATAAATCATCTTACCATCATAAAAAAAATCACATTAACCAATACCAACAACAATGTATAAAATAATACCTTCAGTAATCAATTGTCTGTTCCAAGCAACAGCATTGACGACGAGACCTTTCAATTTAGTCAAAGCACGAGGCTTATTCCATTTAGCATGTGTATAGTAAGTTTCAGCACCTCCACTTCCAATCACAGTAGCAATACAATGACTGCCACCTGGATCAACAAACACTCTATGTATACTTTGCTCTCCACCGCCTCTTCCCGCAGATAAATCAAAATCTTTTATAATCACACATTCCAATGCATTATTAGTTAATTGGTTCAATCAAATTCAGAATTGTAAAAATTAGGTTTTCTTTTTATAAATCATTACCGTCAGAATCACCGACGCCGAAGTCATGCCTAATAACCCATCCTTTACTCGTTCCTATTACGATTACATCATTGCCAGCGGCCATACATGTCACTACTCCTCTCCCTTTCGCTGCATATCTTTCTAGAAGGTCCACCGTGAACACCTGCCTTCCTTGCTCCATCGATCGGACTTTTTTTTTTTTCCTTTTCCACTGATCGCCGGAGAAGTTTTTTTTATATATATATAATTTATAACAGTAGCATTGCTAAAGGAGTTGGTTAATTGGTCTTGTAACTGTTTTTTATTTACGACGTCGTTAACGCACCGTTTCTTCAGTCTATTTATTTTTTTAAAAAAACAAGATATTATGGGCCGCTGCATATAGACTATGTACGCTCCTTATGGGCCCACTGTCTCCCGATTAAGCTTTTAATCAAATCCGGAGCGTCTATAAAAGCCGTTTCTCATCGAACGGTTGATATTATACTACTCTCCAACGTATAGATCTCTTCCCAACGGTAAAATCTTTAAAATACAAACCAGAGGAAAATAAACCCACACAAAGGGGGAAAAAAAATAAATCTGCCTCTTTAGTCTCTGTCTCCATTTCAAGAAAATCCCTTTTCAAAAAGCAACAAATCTTATTAATCTTTTTCTTCAAAGAAACAACATTTTTTTTAAAAGAATAGGAAGAATGATGGGTAGTAGTAGTATACTTCAATACCCAGATGACGATGCCATGATCAACCCTCCACCATCAGAGCTCCAAGTATGGAACAATGCAGCATTCGACAATGGAGAATCAGAGGATTCAATCAGCGTAGTTAAATCATCTTCTTGGTGGAATCAATCTCTTGAATCTTCTAGTTGCAGTAAAGAAAATATGAGTCCTGTTTGTGAGAAATCCTCCTCTGTTGTTTCTTTCAATTCTTCTTCTGTTTCTTCAATGCCCATCAAGCCTCTTGCCTCCAATACCATAATTGCTAACTCTCAAGGGAATGGTCTTTCCAATAATAATAATAATAACCCGTTAAAGATTGTTCTTAAACAGGGTGGTTTTGCGTCCAAGAATGTGGTTCGAGATGATGAGAGAAAGATTGACAAGGAAATTGAAGAGATTGAGAAAGAAATTAGCCGATTGTCTTCAAGACTTGAAGCGCTTAGGCTTGAAAAGGCAGAGAGAAGTTTAAAGATTAGTGAAAAGAGAGGCAGAATTGTGCCAGCGAAATTCATGGAGCCTAAACAGACTGTGAAGATCGAAGACCCACCAAAGATTAATCGAAGAGGAGTGAGTTTGGGACCGTCTGAGATATACTCTGCTACTAATAAGGCTAGGTTATTGAGTAAGCAAGAAATGGCCACTCCTGCTTCCATAAAGAATCGCAGAAAGTCTTGCTTTTGGAAGCTTGAAGAAATCGATGAGTTAAAAGCAACTAAAGAAAGAGGAAAGAGTTTAAGTGTGAGTCCAAGATCGCGCAAGAATGCATTGAAGATTCAAGCACCAAAGATGGCTGCTACTACTGTAGGGTCAAGAAAGTTGGTGAGGAAAGAAGATGGGGTTCTTGCTTCAATCCAGCCCAAGACTCTATTCAAAGATGGTGAAAAGTCAGTGCCCAACAAGAAACCATTGAAACCAGGAAGGGTTGTAGCAAGTAGGTATAATCAGTCTAATGGGAATTGTCCTGCAAGTGATGCGAGGAAAAGGTCTCTGCCTGATAGTGACAAGGAGGATGGGAATAAGAGGCGCGCTTCAAGAGAAAATGGAGTGAATCAGAGGATGGAGAGTAGTACCAAAGTGAAGAAGAAGTGGGAAATTCCAAGTGAACTGGTGGTGGTTAAGAGTGATGCTGATGTAATTCTAGAGGAATCTTTAGCTTCTAAAACGTTGATGGCTGATGTGTTACCGAAGATTAATACATTTCGACGTGTTAATGAGACTCCAAGAGATTCTGGAGCTGTAAAAAGGGTGGCTGATTTGGCTGGGAAGAAATCCTTCTTTTCTATTGATGAAGGAGAAGAGGCAGCAGGGGACTCTGTTTGTCAAGCTTTGAGGTTTGATTTTGAAGAAGACGAGGATAATGATGTCATGGGAGTTTATTTTTAATTGCATTATTTTTTTAATATTGTTTTCGCTGAAGAATGATGAAAAGCCGTAACTCTTGTTAAGGTGGTATGGGTGCTTTTGTCTAAATGAATTCTAAGTTTTTTTTTCTGTTTTTAAATTTGGTTTCTGCTATGAAATAATAGGATAAGCTCGTCTCTTGCTTTTGTTTGATGGTAAACTATGTGCAGTTATCTATTTGAAACCTTCTGTTCTGCAATGATATTCTATCCTTTATAGCTTTGATCAGTCTTGCTTGGTTAGTATGATAACAGTTTTGATAGATTCGATCTGTTTGTCTTACTGTTCATTCCACAGATCTTCATTAGTACGGCTGTGATGTTGAAACCATACTTGTAATTAATTGATTGATTGACCATCAATGGCCCATGAAAGTAACTCTCTCAGTGTTGAATAAGCTGTTTGAAAACAGCTTTTGTATTGTGAAAACAAAACAACTGAAATCATAACAATGCAGGGAATACAGATTCCATGATTGTATTGAGAAAATAAACAGAACAATAGGCCAAATCTTGGCAGAGGGTCCTGAAATTTGTCTCACTATCTATCACCTGTAAAGCATAAGTGGAATGAGAGCCTAATCAATAGTAGTGTAATGTTGACGTTTGAAGAGGATTAAGAATAGTACTTGGTATTGGTAATCAAGTCTGTTTTGGTGGTAGGGCATAGGGTAGTATGAACTTTTACATGGTGAAATGATAACTTGATTCTTATTTTTGACCCTACCTATGTACTGAATGTAGGCAAAGACTTCCATAGTCCGGACTATGGATAGTCTGGTCTCATATTAAATCGCAGCCGTTTGATTAAATGAGAGTAAATCATAGAGAGATATTATTATTTAAATAGAAGAGAGAGTGTGACTTGATTGATGTAATATTTCTGTTATTAATGTTTTTAATTGTTTTACTCTCACTTTGAGAGTGAAATACACTCACTTTTATCAGATTGAGCTTCATATTTGGGCTGATTTTTTTTTTATCAGGAAATATGGGTTGATTGTTTTTGGGCCTATAGAATTTGGGCCTATTTAAGATATATTTGGTGTCATGACCATAAAAATTTAGAAAAAAATAATAATTAATTATGCATTACCACATCATAAATCATATATCATTTGCATCATAATTATGTGTGATACATTGCATAGAATCATGTGGTAGAAGAGTATTGTATGTAGTAAAGTTTAAGAAAGTTATGTTAGAATAAGGACCTAATTGTAAGAAAGTTAAAGGAGTTATTTGTAGTATAAGTTTAAGTAAAGGATTAATTGGTTGGGATGATTTTTATTTAAGGGTATGTGGGAGAGTGGTTAAGTGAAATAATAATAATAATAATAATAATAATAATAATAATAATAATAAAAGAAAGTGGAGACGTACTCGTTACCTTACTCCTTCCTTTTTCCTTATTTCTATCTTCTTATTCTCTTCCACCTACCTTCTTCTTCTTCCTCTTCTTTTACTTGCTGCCTCTTACACTCCATCCATCAAAATTTACCAAAAAATTTTCTTTAATGCTTAAGATTTAATAGGAAAACTAAGTGAAGAATAATTGAAGATTTAGAAGCTTAATTGAGGTGAGTGTTACTCTTCGTAGTATTTAATTAAATTAGGGTTCATGTAGAAATTTGGGAAAAACTTGATTTTAAGTTGTAATTATGTTATTAAAACTTGATTAAGCATGAAATATGTATTAAATTGTAGAAATAATATTATTTTGAGATTGATTACATGATTTTCTCAAACGAGTATGTTGTTGTTTTTATACTTTATAAAACAGCCTCAGTGTTTTGATCATAACTTGAGTTATACAAGTTCAAATTGGATGAATTTTATGTCTATAGAAACCTTAGGATGTGCTCTCCAGCCCTGTAAAATTTTAGAAGAAAATTCATCCATTTGGTTGGGTTTTAAAGGTCAAACTTTGGACTATTTTGTTTATATTGGTTTAGAAGCAGCTGTATTAGAAAAATTATAACTTTATTTATACAAATGAATTTGAGGTGATTCTTATTGCTACGATTTCTAATTTGATGGAAGTATAATTTTGTAAAATATCAGAAATTTATCAAAGTGTATATAATTTCTGGCTAATTTTTAAAGTCAGTGCATGTAAGCTGTCTACATGTACACACATGTTGTCATGTATCATTCATCTCATGCATCATATTCAATCATGCATAGGTGTTCATTTGATGAATTTTTATGTTGTAGGCAGATTAATGATTAGTAAATATATGTATGTTTGTTTATTGAATTCTACTTTGAATTGATTTATGTGAATAGGTGAGTCTAAAGGCAAGGAGGTTATAAGAAAAGATCATTAGGACTAATTTGTTGTCCTAAATTTTTGGTAAGTCTTTAATAGACTAAAGTTTGTGTATATTGAGTGGAAATTGCTATGTTAGTTTAATTGTTATGTTCTAGTTGATTAAATGATAATTTTGTGCTCTTGGCTTATTGAATTGATAGTGGTTGAATTGGATGAAAATTTTATGTTCCTTAAGTTAATATGTTTTGGTGGAATGAATTGATATTTGGGAACTTGAATTTATTTGGATGGTGAATTAATGTGATATTGATTGAATTGAGTTTTATGAATTGATTATGATTGTGTTATGCCTCACATAGATGTGAAATTTATGAGAAATATGGTTTTGTACGATTAAGCGTGTGATAGTGAAGTTGGGCCCGTGGATAGCTTCACTTAAAGAAAATGAGTGATATAGGAAAGCTGAGCTTGGGGATACCTACCAATGATTATTTTGAGATAATGAGACTAGCCTGGCAGATATTCTCATTAGGTGGCCACCATAAAAATTAAAATTAAATGTATAATGAAATGTGAGATTGGAAAGAAAAATGTGAGAATATATTACCTTTCTTATAAATGGATCATTTAACTGAGTTAATTGACTATGTGATCAATAATGTGTGATCGTTGAATTGTAAATTTGTGCAAAGTAAAAGAATTGGGATGTAACGCCCTTTAAAAAATAATAAAAATATTTTGGAGGATTTATAAATATTATTCAAAAGAATTTTTACAATTTGGTCCGGATATAATTGCAAGAAAATTTTTTATAAAAATTAAATTGTAATTTACCAAATATCTAGGGATTAAAATAGTAATTAACCATTAATATAAAAAAAAGGAAAAGAAAGAAGAAGGAGAATGAAGCCTCCGTTCTTCTTCTTCTTCTTCTTCTTCTTCTTCTTCTTCTTCATAATAATAATAATAATAATAAAACTCTCTCAAATTTCTAACTCTCATAACTCTCATATATGGAGTTAGAATCAAATGATTTTGGTGTCTATGGATTCTTGGTCGCTCAACCTTCATTTTAAGTGGTCAATTGATAGGGTTTTACCGGGTAGAATTTACAGATCTGATGTAAGAAGTTTTAAACAGATTTTCTCAATTTCTGTTAAATTCGTTTATTGTTTTATAAAACTGATTATATATTTGTAATCTAGAGCTTGAGAGGAGTCCGATGGTGTTTTCAGAATCTAATTCTGACACCATTTGTACTGGTGACTTAGCGGGCCCTAGTGTGGACCTCACCTGTGGGCCCACGTGTACTGTTCATAGTACTAAAGCAGAGTAATATTCATAGTACTATAGCAGGATACTATTCACGACACTGTTCACTGACAAAAATTGTTGTTGGACTCAATTTTTCATGCTGATCTCAATGGTGCAATTGAAATCTAAAGATTAAATGCCAGTAATCTCTAAAAGCCTTTTTATATAATTTTAGTAGTGTTTTTAAATAAATAAATTGAATAATAATTGTGTTCCAAAAATTAGTAAAAATTATGTTGAATATTTATTCGTATAGGTTTTGGATAAAGAGCATCGGAATTGGAGTAATGGAATATA
>CANYLF010386131.1:0-11991 GCA_948193215.1 Bocquillonia castaneifolia
TAATATAATAATGAGCATAAATAAACTTAACCTAATCACACAAAACAAATCAAACTCTTATTCACATAAACAATACAAAAATACCATTTGTTTAATATATATATATATATATATATATATATATATATATATATATATCACAAGATATATTTATTTCAATCTACTAATCATATATAAACATCCCCTAACTTTAATCTATGTTGAATACAATATGAAAAATTCAAAATGATAACACGTGCTCAACTAAGATCTAGCAGCCTGAGTAAACAAATAAAGGTAAACAAGTCACTAAATGCATCTCCCTAATCACTTAGGAAAGCATTTTACAGGATTGCTCACGCAGTGCCCATGAGTCCATGGCTCTCTTATACAACATTTTTATACAATAAAAACTTAATTACCAATGAAGGATTAAGTATGTAAGATAATAAATTGAGATACTAAAAAGAGATGCAAACAGGATGCAAAAAAAAGATGCAAACAGGATTCAAACAGGAACTTGAACATAGTTCCTAGATAGGTAGCACATCTTTCTTATTCTTAGTGAGCACTGATTTGTCCTTGTTGAAATCATATTCCACTATTTCTACAACTCGATAGAGCAAAGCAAAGAACTTTAACCAAATGGATAAAGGAATTTTGATGTGCTACAAGTGAAGGATAATATAAAGAGTTTGAGAAGGGTAATATAAAGAACTAGACATATAACAAGTGAAGAGAGTTATTCAAGTAAGCTTCTGGTGCATCTAGGAGCAACCATCACCGTGGCCGAGAATGGCCAGTACTAACAAACACCATTTTCAAATTCCCAGATTCCAAAACAATGAATCAAGCAATTTATGCACTATCAAGCTAGAAATTAGAAGACCCACTACGCATAAAAACACAGTTGGCTCTATAATAATGATGAAAGTGAACACAACTGTCTTCATCCTCATTTTCAACCATTTTCAAATCAATATTTTATTCACATAAAAAATACAAAAATACCATCACTTTAATATAATAATGAACTAATAACACTTTCACAGCCAAAACCATCACTTTCACATAAAAAAATTCCAACCTATTTAAAAAATACCAACCTAATCACATAAAAAAATCAAACCCTTATTCTTTAAAAATTATAAAACTAACATTCAATAAACAAAAAAGACAAGCAAAAAAAGTTAAATAAAGTGAATAAAACATAGACCCACATGGAAAAGAGCATACATAGACCCACATGCCATGCTTTTTTAAAGAAAACAATATATCATCACTTTCACCCACATATTTCACTATTAAATGAATAAAACAAAATCAAACATTTAATAAAAGTTTAATAAGTTAAATAAATGAAGAAGATGTACCTTTGTGACGACCTTCTGAACTTCAGAGCCTCAGAGCTTTACTGCACCATAGTTAGTGACCGCTCGAATTTTTTTCCTCTCAATAGAGAACGATAGAGTTTTTGACTTGGGTTGAATGGCTTCAAACCCTTTTTGTTGGTTCTTTAACCATGAGTTTACTTAAGCCATTGAATGCTTGACACTTGTACAAGTTTCCCACTTAATTTATTACCCAATGTCTGTGCCATAAATTCTATTAATAAAATATTCCATCATCTTCAATTCACTTGCTTATTGTGCACGTGTAATAAATGTTTGCACAACTATCCTTAAACGGTCCAAAGAATGCAAGTTGTAAATCTATGTGGCTTGAAAATTCAAAAATGGCTTCAAGTGGCCTCGTGTTACAATTTTAGGAAGCTGGGTGATCCTTATTGAATATAATATACTTCTCATTTCTCTACCAGAGCATGAAGGAAGAAAAACAAGAAACAATTGTGTAAGAAGAATACAGAACAAGAACAATAACTTTATTGGCTCAGATCATTGAAAAGAGAGCCAGCCAGCCAGCAACAGAACATCTAACTCTAAGCCCTTCAAACTGGGGAAAGAGAATTATGTATACAGACAAAAGGTCTGAGCTTTGGGCTGAGATTGGAACTGCAACTCGGCTGATAAGGAACTGCATTGTCGGCTCAATATCTCTTCTCTTCCCCCACTCCAATGTATTATCCTTTTGCATGGCAAAACACATACTACTACTACTTGCTAGTTTTCATTTTCCCTTCATATATTAATTAATATTATTAATTAGGCTAATAAAAGTGTTTTAGTGCTATGTCTTCCAAGTGGGTATTCTATTCCCAAAGCAAAAATAAACCCCTAGTAAATACTAGTATTTAATCTCTCAACTGTCTTGTCTGAGTGTCTTTTTCTCAAGTGCCCCCCCAAGGCTTCTCCACTGGCCATAAAACAAACTTTGCAGCCTTTTATTTGTCAGATTGTGGTGCTTAACTATCTATCTGCCACAAGATATAAAAGAAAGAAAGAAAGAAACCTCACTCATCTCTCTGTAAGCTTTTTCAAACTTTCTCTTCTTTAACTCACTCAAAACTCAAACCCAACAACAACAACAACACATCTCAATAACAAAAGAGCTTTTCTTAACTGCATTAATTCATAAAAATTCAAACTCCAAAGTAAAAGCAACCCAAAAACGTATATTAAAGAAAAAGTAATATCTTTTTTTTTCCTTTACTTTCATTGATGGACTTCCATCTGAAGCAATGGAGAAACCAGCAGCATGAGTCAGAACAAAAACAAGAGCAGCAACAACAACAACCACCACCCTCTGCCAAGATGCCAAAACTCCTTGTGGATCCTTCTCCTCTTTCTACTCCTCCTCCTCTTCATCAGCCACAACATGAGCAAGAACAAAATTACCAAACTGGGGGTACTACAGCTTCTGCTCCTCTTCCTTTGTTTGTACCTGAACCCAACAGTAAAATCAGCAATCTGTCAGCATTTCCTGATTCAACCACATCTCCTCCTGCCACCACTAGACTTCCCAGTAATATTATTTTACTCGCTCTTTTTTTCCTTTTCTTGCACTCTTTCCTCTTTTATTCCTCTAAACAATAGAAAGCTCACCTCTTTCTTTCTCTATATAATCAAAATAACTTTTTTTTTATTTATTACCCTTTAGATTTTGCTTCAACTTCACTTTATTCTTGACACTTGAGAGTGTTTTTTTTTTTTTTGCTTTCTATTTCTTTGTTATGTTAGGAATGGGAGGCAATGGTTACTTTAGCATAGCTCAGTGGCAGGAACTAGAGCTTCAAGCTTTGATCTACAGATACATGTTAGCTGGTGCTGCTATTCCTCCTGAACTCCTTCAACCGATCAAGAAAAGTCTTCTTCTTCATTCTCCTCCTTATTTTCTTCACCACCCACTCCAGCATTATTCTTATTATCAGCCTTCTTGTAAGATTAAGACCCCATTATTTATTTATTTATTTTCCCAATACTTGCCATTATTATTTGCAGTTTTGCTTATTTTCAAAGATATTAACAAGGCACTGTTTTTTCTTGGTAAAAGCATTTTCTTGATGTTTTTCTTTTTTCTTTTTTTCTCTTTCTGCACTAACACTACATTTTGACAATAAAAAACAAATCTTTGATGTTTATTGGATCTATGGACTTTGATTAATACAAATATAAATGAGTATCAATATTGGTTCGTTCTTTTTATATCAGTGTTGCAAACAGGGTACTGGGGAAGAGCATCCATGGATCCGGAGCCAGGCCGGTGCCGGAGAACAGATGGTAAGAAATGGAGGTGTTCAAGAGACGTAGTAGCCGGCCAGAAATATTGCGAGCGCCATGTTCATCGTGGCCGCAACCGTTCAAGAAAGCCTGTGGAAATCCCCACACCCAATTCCTCCTCCACCACATCTACTACCACAGCCAATGTCAATATTGGTATTAGTGGCGGCGGTGGCGGTGGTGCAACCGGGGGTTCTGCTTTCAGCTGCAGCAGCACCCCGCCTATTGTTGCACCATCACTTGCGGGTGTGACTAACGGGACAAGTTTTTCTTTTTCTGGGCAATCGCCTTCTACTGATTTACTTCACCTCAATAATAGGTAAATATGTGATATCCAATTTTTCATTAGCCATAAAGTGAAGTTTTTAGTAAATTATCGCTAAGTAATGTGAACATTTTCTTTTGAAGTAGATGATATGATATGGAATCTATACTCTGTAGGATTTGAATTTTTAGCGAGATATATTGTGTCCTTTTAGTACTATTTGGTAGGACCAAATGGGTGGCGGGTCAGGGCATTTTATGTCTCATATCTATGGGAAGAGCTTTTAGATTCTGTACCAAATTAAACCCTAACCACAACTTTTTAAAACATTATTGGTTGTGTATTTTTTTTTATATAATTTGTTTTTGCAAGATTTTATTTGTATTGTTCTTTGCTTGATCTTTTTTGGTCATTTGTCTGTTCTCTTGTAGTTCATCGGATTCCAAATCTGAGAGAAAAGGCCTATTGCTTGGACCTCTCAATGAGGCATCTAACAGGAATGATGGTCATATTCTGAGGCATTTTTTTGATGACTGGCCAAGGTCCCATCAAGAACCCGACAGTGCTGGAAGGAATGCAAGTTCAATGAATTCTGCAACCTGCCTCTCAATTTCAATGCCTGGAAATTCATCTTCGGATATTTCATTGAAATTGTCCACTGGCAACGGCAACGGGAACGGGGAGGAGTCTGCGGTGGGATCCAGAGGCAGTGAAAGAGAGCAGTCACAGGTAAACTGGACTGGTGCATGGGGCACAAATCAGGTGGCTTCTATGGGAGGACCTCTTGCTGAGGCTTTGAGATCTTCCACTTCAAATTCATCTCCAACAAGTGTTCTACATCAGTTGCCTCGTGGCTCGGCTTCTGAAATTAGCTACGTTAGCACTTGATTTTAAAGTGTTTGCTTTGTATGTATATACATTAATAATGGGTTTCCCTTGTTTTTATTATGCTTCTTTCTTTGTTGTATGCTAGACGTCCCAATCATAATTCTGCTCTGTATGACTTATAATGGACGACTCCACCAGGTTGGGCTTGAATTGGAAATGTTTCACTAATTATTTGTTTCAAATCTGTAATAGTCTTCCACTTAACCATCGTAGGCAGCCCAGCAAAATCTCATGCAATCGAACACTGGTCATCGAGAGGCAAGAGGGCAAGCAGTAGCATCGTGTGCTTCAGAGACCAGACTTCGAGACATTTTAGCTGTATGAATCTGCTTTGTCCCCGCAAGATAACTCGTTGGATGTACCATTATTTTATAAGGCAGTAATAACACAATTCCTTGGGTGTCCATACACAAATATTTATCTAGTTAGCAGCATTCACAATGACCATAATCTAGGTTGCCAAATACTACAAAAAAACATGTACAGACTGTCATGGGGAACGTGCTATCTGCTTAGATTCTCCTTATGCTTGCTTTGCAATTTGGCATGCGTCTTTTTTTCCTTTGGGAGGTAAAATGCGTAAAATGGTAACGTAAGATCTTCAAGGACCATGGCATCAGTTACAGGCTTAAATTTATTTCATTCGCTGCAGATACACAGGAGTGGCATTCCTACTTCAGAATAACCTTTTGGCATGATCTATCTCAGCCGTCAACAGGTTCCTTTTCATCAACAGGTTCATTTTCATTATCCTTCACTAAAGCATAGACCACTGCTGTTCTACTTGGTGCATACACCAAGAAGGACCGAGGTCGGTTATCATACCACCCTTCCTGCAACAATACACACGCAAGTTTCAGATCCAATATATGTTTTTAGGCGAGAATGGTGGAAGATCAAATTCACTTAACAGCCTTATTTTAGTATTCTTACAAAGGTGAAGTACTCAGCCCGATGATCAAGCCTGCTGAAGCCTCCAAACAAGGGATCATCAGAATCTAGGACAATCTGGAAGAGGGAATTGAACATTGAGCATTTAATTACACAAGTTGAAACATTGGCATGCAGAATATTGGATGGAGTCTAACAATGTACTTTTTGCGAATTAAAATAGAAAATAAGAAAAGCTCCTATTGATGAAAGAGTAGACACAATCAAAGAACTGTCTGTGCCCAAGACAATCATGCCACGCAATACATGGATCACACAAGACCAAACAATGAATGCCTTGCAGATTGCAGCTCACTACAAAACATGTGATAGTTGGAAGTAGTTGGTACTTGACCTGTATATCCTTCTATATTCAAAGAGCAAAAGAGATGTACCTTGTATTTTCCAGGCTTTAAACACCCAACTCGATAATCTGAATAGCTGTTATTCCAATGAAAATTAAAGACAAAAACAAGGTTCCCCCTCTCGAAGATAATGATCCGATCCTCTTCATCCTTCCGTGATATATATTGGTGCTCAGATGTCATGAACTGCATCAACAATCACCTTTTAACAGATTACATTCCTTCCATTTTTATTTCCAAAATAAACACATAATACGAAATAAAAGCACCAATTGCAGGACTTAAAAAAAAAGCTAACCCATGAATGGAGGACATAAGCAGCCCAAATGACACTATATAAATAGAAGGATTGCTTTGTAAGTAGGCACAAGAAATGCTCATCATTTATTGCTATATAAACGGAACTTACACCATAGGCTTCTTCAAGATGCTGCATTGCCTGATCAAATTCTTGCATTCCATTATATCTTAGGTAATTTGCATCGCCCTGGGCACAGTAAACCAACATAAATCAGATGCTCAATCTATCTGAAACTTATCTTGGAATATAGCTTCTTTTATGAGGAAATGATGGATATTGACAATCCAAATGGAATTTGAAAAGCCAGATAAAATTCTCAACTGCTTTTTGCAAAAATATGATAGCTTCACAAGTAGGCACAGAAATGCCCATCACAGATGAGTGGGACTAGGTTCTTAATACGAAACTTTCATGAATTAGTACATATCAGAAGGAAACTTTTTATAGCTGTTAGCAAGATTATTCTTACATATCAGAAGGATGATTAGTAGATATGATCCTATGGACCACTTTATTCAATAGCAACCTTGCTAGGTCATATTAGTAAGCATCTATTTGAATTTTCATATTAGAGTTCTTAACAATGCATTTTATAGCATTATACAGCTATATCAAGGAGTTTGCAGTCAGTGGCTTGATTTGGGCTGTTGACCGTTGTTTATTCAGCATAAATAGGCAATTCACATCTAGCATTTAATTACTCCATACAAGGCCACAGATTTCAGGCATACTCATCAGATTTTTCAATGTCTTTGCATAGTCTAAATTATATAATGTTATAACTCGGTTGTAAAAACAAAAAATAAGTTGTCTGCAATCATATCATAAATACGATGCCAAATAAAAACTAAAGAATTGGCAGTGACTAACAAAATCAGGTAGAGACATACCAGATCAAATCTACGCCGGCATTTATCATAACTGTAATTGTTTCCTGGAATTATTTTGCCACTGGGAAGATGTTGTTCACCTCTTGGAAAATCTATCCACTCTGAAATAATCAAAATATATAAATAAAATACCCACATCAAAAGGCCCATGCATTGAATATTGACTCATCCATCACTAGGAAGACATCAACTAGTTTAACGGTTTAACCAGTTAACAGATCTTACCAGGGTGTCCAAATTCATTTCCCATAAAGTTCAAATATCCTTCTCCACCTAATCCCATGGTAACAAGCCTAATCATTTTATGCAATGCTATTCCACGATCAATGAGAGGAGTAGCTGGTCTGTCGAGAGCCATGAAGTCATACATATCCTGAAAACAGAAACTCAGTATACGATGAAGAGAATATGAATAAACTAGAGCCATAAGTTACCTAATCTCCAAAACAAATTATGTTACATTATTCACTAAAATCAGCCTTGGTTCTACTACATATACAGGAATTCACCTTCGATTATTTGCCAGTGCCATCTAATACTTGTTTTATAGATTAGAAAAGACAGGAGAAGGGAAAGTAAATCAACATTTAATCTAAATAACAATAATCTGGAATAAGTCTTTCCGCTCTCTTTTTAAATCTATGTTGGAAAGTAAAAAGAACTAGCAAATAAACAATGGATAGATGATTGCAAATAAGTAGATTACTACATTGTTATGACATTTGACATTATCCTCTAGTTTTCAATCTTTTTCCAGAAAGAACATTTCCTTTGCTTCAACTTCCAAATATCTTCTATTGAAAACATGGTAAAAGAAAAATGCGTGTAATCATCATATATTCTACATCATTTGCCATCAAATAAATTTATCACTCAGTTTTTTTTCATGATTATTGCTTTACCAGATGCATCATCATTATTATGGCACACAAATGAAATTATCAGTAAGATGTCTCACAAAGATGTTATCAAGGGTTTAGCACTGCCTTTCAAATCCACACAGTTCAGTTTTTAATAGTGTAAGATTGTTCCATCTTGTACCCCAGCACATTTTCTAACAATTGTTTTAATCTACGAATTCTCTGTTCCATAAATTCAAGATCAACACAAATTTAGGGCATGAAAGATTTACCAAACAGAACTGGTACTGATTTCCAAGTTCAGCTCTGGTTGTTCATCTAGTTTTGTTGTTTTAAATGAAGAAATTAAATCACTATCAACTTATGTCAAGAAGATTGGCCTGTTAATAGCAAAAACTACATCTAATATAAGAGTACGCAAAAAAAAAATGTAATGCATATTGACATTTTAACGTTTTGAATTGTGTGCCTACTTTCCAGGTCGAATGATGTGCAAGCTATTGACAAGCAAGAGGTGACATACCTTGTCCATCAACCAAAATGCAATGGTTTTGTCACCGACAAGAGCTTGGTCATGACTTTCAGCATAGGCAACACACTTTTCCATCCACCTTCTGTTGGTAAGAGTGTGCACAATGTCACCCATTTTCCAGTCTTCATCCTTCGATCTACAGCGACATCAAATTAGAGCAAAAATTAGATTGGTTTTAGTCTTGTGGTTACAGCTTAAAGCTAACACCAAGAACCAAAGATTCAAGATAGATTAAAGGTTTTGGAGGCAGCATACTTAAGCATCTCGATCCATTTATCGGCAATAGCCATGTGGAGACGGTAATCAAATCCAATACCGCCATCTTCAACAGGGATGCAAAAGGTTGGCATTCCACTAACCTGTACAGGAGCAATTATCATTATCAGAATCAGATCAGAGGAGGGCTTGAGAATTTCATTTGCCAGAGATAGGGTTAACATACATCTTCACCAATGGTGACAG
Organism: Bocquillonia castaneifolia; assembly: GCA_948193215.1. Classification (NCBI taxonomy): domain Eukaryota; kingdom Viridiplantae; phylum Streptophyta; class Magnoliopsida; order Malpighiales; family Euphorbiaceae; genus Bocquillonia; species Bocquillonia castaneifolia. The sequence goes on from CANYLF010386131.1 coordinate 9,150, forward strand.
CCTCAGGGAAGAGACCATGAATCATATCATTGACAAGCATTAAATAAACCACAGCATCTACATCGGTTGCATACCCAAAGTACTCATTGTAGTTTCCAGTGAAAGCTACCTAAAGCGATCACAAAATTTTGTGAGGAAAGCAGGAAGGAGAAGACATTAAAATACAAATTGAGGGAAACAACACAGCAAATAATTTGGTTGCATTATTTACAGCCCTAAGCAATATAGCGAAGTGGATAGATGGGCCTTATGAAACTCATTCATTATAGTAATGATAAGGTTTTACAAAGCTAAACTAGAAATCAAGATTCTGTCATGTCTATCCAACAATTTGGGTTTATCACAGATTTGACTATCAAATATCTAAGCAGCCAAGCCTGGTGCTTCACCAAGAAAAACAAGAAATTTCCAGTCCACCTTAACATACCTGCAATCCATGGTGTGTGTACATCATTGAAGTCACACCATCAAATCTGAATCCATCAAACTTATACTCATTCAGCCACCATCGGGCATTTGAAAGAAGAAACCTTAGCACCTAAATCAGTGACCAAGAATCAGTCAAGCAAATGACAAGGAAGTGCAAAAAAGGAACAGCAAGCACAGTCAACTATTATTTAAGCTGCAAACAGTACATACTTCCCAGCTTCCATAGTTGAAAAGGCGAGAGTCCCACATCCAATGATGACCTCGTGATCCTGTGTGGAAGTAGTGTCCATCCGTACCATCAAACATGTTCAGGCCATCCAACGTATTATTTGATGCATGGCTGAAATGTTTGTTACAAGAATTGAAAAAACAAGACAAAACATTACCAAACAACAAACATAACAAGGCAAAATAACTAGACAAGTGCCAAAAGATCCCAATCTCTCAAGTAACAGAAGATAAGGAAAAGAAATTTCCATCACATCAAAGAAAAAAAAGCATATGCAAAGACAAAAGGCAAAAAAATGCATAGGATGTTGTTGTCACCTATGAACAATATCCATGAGAACAAGCAGACCCAACTCATGTGCTTTATCTATCAAAGACTTCAATTCATCAGGAGTGCCAAACCGGCTGCTAGGTGCGAAAAAATTTGTCACATGGTACCTGCATTGTGTCAACAGTAACAAGTGTGAGGTAATAAAGAACCATGCACCATCACCTATTAACCAATTTCAAGGGTGAAACTGTATGACACAAGACAGAAGTTTGATTTATGCTAAACAAGATTATACCCAAAACTAGCATAATATGAATGCTCTTGAATAGCCATAATCTGAACTGCATTGTAACCAAGCCTTTTGATGCGAGGAAGCACATCATCTCTAAAATTGGCATAAGTATTAATCATTGGTTCCTGCATTTCACAGCCAGTAACAATGTGAGTAAGACATAATGAAGGATAAAGAAGAAGAAGAAGAAGAAAATTAAGATGATTAGATGCCAGGTTTATATAATAACTCCCTCAAACCTAAAACTATATGCACTTTTGGACAAAATAAAATTAGAAACTCTATGCTAAATTATATACTTCTCCTAAAATAACCTCGTTGGAACTTTAAAAAACTATTAATAAGTCAAAATATATATATCAAATTGATAAATGTAATAAATATGAGTATTTTAGGTATTACAAACATATGTAATAAAAATCCATATTGTTTTGGGACATCCAAAATGGAAATAGTGCATATAGTTTTGAGATAGAGGGAGTATATATAAAGGCCACGACACACTTTTAACCAGATCACTGTCCAATCCTATTTTACACAGTTTTAAAGAGTTTCCATTTAAAAAGAGAAAAAATTGAGAACATCATGGCAATTGAACTCCATTTTGAACATGTTAAATCATGAAAGATAAAAATCAATGATGAAGAGAGAATATATTAGATACTCCAATTTATAGGCCACATGGGACAGCAACTAAATAGCACATACATTGTGGTTGAGAAGAGAGAATATGTTAGATCATCCAATTTATAGGTAAAGAATGAATAAACATTCTGAGTAATAGTGTTAAATTACATGCTTTAGCGATAGGAAAGGTAGAAGCAGCATACCGGACTACTCATTCCAACATGTGATTCATAAATTCTCAGTGATTTTGGCCTCTTTGGCTGAGGATGCTTGAACACGTACTTTTCCTGTAAAGAAATACACAAGTCAATAAAACGATCAAGAATACAGAATATATTTATCTTGGTTTAGATTCTCAAAAGAGTTTTACAGATGCAACCAATGCATGCTGGTTCGTCACTCAACAAAAGTATAAGGGCTCATATAACAATAAGTAACTGTACATGGATTGTACATGTTCAAAAAACGATGCCACTAGTGGAGTATAATCAGTGATGTTTTCTTCAACAGAACTCCAGCTCCCATCCATACGTTTTTTTCCCTGGTTTCCAGTGCATTGTCTTCTGTTCTTGTGACTGGTCATCTCATGTAAAAGTGCTGAAACTTGAGATGACAAATAATTGGCAGGAACAAACAGTGGATAATATCCTTTTCAAGCATTTTAAAAGCCTGGTGAGTTATCAGTAAAATTACTGCCCATATCTGACATTTTCTGTTGCTTTTTCTAGATGTAATTTTAAGAAGTTATCAGCATATAGTTACAGTGCAGGACTTCTCATACTGTTTCCAGAATTTCAGAAAGAACTCTAGGAGAAGAAAACGAGAGACAAATACCTCCACCGGAGGATCATAGTATATTCCATTGTATGGGATTTCACCCGGTGCCTGAACTGAGAACTTGATCCATGCCGGGATAGAATCTTTGACACCAGATGGAGTATCCATGCGTATCTGCATTCACATGGTTGAGATAGGGTCAAGGAGTTCTATATTTA
>CANYLF010386193.1:0-15582 GCA_948193215.1 Bocquillonia castaneifolia
TTTTAATTATAAAATATTTTTAAGTGATTTATTATGAATGTAATGCTTAATGAATTTTTTAAAACAATTTTAAATTTATTTAAAAATATATTTATTTTATTCTTAATGAAAATAATAAATTATATATCAATTTAATTTACAATATAAATAAAATGATTGAACATATATCTCTTAATAGAAACAAATTTATCATCGAACGTATATTGCTTAATAGAAACAAATTTATCACTCAAATTACATTATAATATACATTATTTGCTTGATCAATTATAAAAAATTCATGATATTAATGGATAGAATTTTAAAATGCAGTATTTTTAATACTTCCTCCATTCCAAATTATATGTCGTTTTGGAAAATAGCACCTTCATTAAGATAATCATTAGTATTTTTTTTTGTTTTTATAGAAAGCTATCTAATTTACTCTTTATATAATAGTAATTAATACTAAATGATTTGAAAAGAAAAATCCAACTTCCAATAATAATAAATATAAGAGAAGTGATGGTAAATGTGAGAGAAAATAATAATGAACATAATGATTTCTTAAATGGACAAATAATTTGAAATAAGAAACCATGTCTAAAAGGACATATAACTTAAAACTATTTATAGGCTTATTTTCCACTTTTACTTGTTCAATAATGTATGCGTGTTTCTCTTTTCAATGCATCATTTATTGTTCTTTTTTTCGATTTTATCCCTTTGACTTTGTATATTTATCAATGAATGCACATTAAATGGTATGTTATATTTAAAACCTATGGAGATATACTAAAGTAAATTTATCATACTCATGGGACGTAGTTCAAGTGGTAAAACCATTTGGGCTTGTAGGGTTTACATCTCAATATTAAGAGTTCGATCCTTAAAACCTCATGAGAAGAGTGCTTTCAAATGTAACTCACTCGATTGATAATAAAACTATAAATACAATACCTTTCCTATAATAATAATAATAATAATAATAATAATAATAGAAAAGAGCGGGAAGGTAAAGCGTATACTTAAAAACAGACGGAAAGACAGAGAAAATTTAATAGTAAAATATTTATATATAGACACGCATAAACACAAAGGGAGAGAGAGAGAGAGAGAGACAGAGAGACTCAAAACGCATCTCTCTCTTTTAGTTATATACTATTACTCTACTTCTACTCATTTGTTTATTAATATCTCTAACTCTTCTTCTTCTTCTTCTCCTCCTCCAGTTAAATCATTTTCTATATATAATCGATTTTCGTAATTTGATTGTACAATTCAGAAAATAATGGGGAATTACAGAATGTGTATGTGCTTTATACGGAAGTTCAAAGTGGTGGAAGCGGAGCCACCTAGTGACATAAAAGAATCGTTCAAGAAATACACAAATGGTGGAACCTACATGAGTTCCGATCAGCTCCGTCGGTTCTTGTCTGAGTTTCAACAGCATAATAATAATAATAATCCGATCAGCTCAGAGGATGCTGCTCTTTTGGTTGACCAAATCTTGAAAAGGAGACATCCCATTGCTAAGTTCACTAGAAATAATACTCTCACTCTTGACGATTTTCATCACTTCTTATTCTCTCCAGATCTCAATCCTCCTATTCTTCACAATCAGGTTTCTCTTTTCTTTTTTTTTTCTTTTTCATTCACTCGGTATTTTACTACCAATCTGAATCGTTGACTATTATCATCAGTCCTCCGATTGTTTTTCGTTGATGATTAAGAATAAAAATTGTTTTCAGGTTCACCAGGACATGACAAAACCACTGTCCCATTATTTTATATTTACTGGACACAATTCATACCTAACAGGAAACCAGCTCAGCAGCGATTGCAGTGATGTCCCCATTATTAATGCATTGAAGAGAGGCGTCAGAGTCATTGAACTTGATTTGTGGCCCAATTCTAACAGAGATGATATTGATGTTCTCCATGGCAGGTTTTGATTTTTATTTTATTTTATTTTTTTTCATTTCCTTTTACTGTTTTTTCAATTTCAATCAACAAACCCAACCCAACGAATTCAGCAAAATCCTATTTACTACATTTCTTGGCTTGACATTTAGCTCACAAACGCAGGACACTTACGACCCCCGTCTCACTCATTAAGTGCTTAAAATCCATAAAAGAATACGCCTTTACTTTCTCTCCATATCCTGTTATTATAACCCTCGAAGACCACCTCACTCCAGAGCTTCAATCTAAAGTTGCTCAGGTAATTTTTTTTATCATCCCCCATTTTTGTAGTAAGCCTTGTTCTTTTAGTTATACTTCAGTTACAGTGTTTCACTGATTACTTGTTTTCAGATGATCACTGAAACATTTGGGGATATGCTGTATTCCCCTGAATGTGAATGTTTACAAGAGTTGCCTTCTCCAAAAGATTTGATGCATCGGGTAATTATTTCAACCAAACCTCCCAAAAAGTATAATAACTCCAAAACTGGCAAGAGCAGGGGAACTAAATCTAACAAGGACAAGGATTCAGACGATGATGCATGGGGGAAGGACCCCTCAGACCTTATATCTGACCATGAAGATGTGAGTTTTTTTTTTTTTTTTTAAGTCACATTTCAACTGAATTTAACCATTCTGTGGCCTCAACATTGTGTGCCGTGTTTCTGCTTGCAGAGTGAAAGTGAGTCGAGTGAAAATAGTGATGAGGAGTCAGACCAATTGGGAGTAGATGCATACAATCGTCTAATTGCTATTCATGCTGGAAAGCCCAAGGGTGGCCTAAAGGAGGCGCTAAAAGTTGACCCTAATAAAGTTAGACGCCTCAGTCTTAGTGAGAATGCTTTGATAAAGGCTACTGAAAATCATGACATGGATGTAATTAGGTAATTATCCGTATCAAAACTCTGCTGCTACATGGCTTAAGTAGTACTTTCATTACTAATGGGGTTGTCATTTTACTCTTTACTCTATTTGGTTCAATATTCCCTTTCACCTAGTTAATCAGTTCCAATCCTCTCTATGCACAGATTCACCCAGAAGAATATATTAAGGGTATATCCTAAAGGCACTCGCTTCAACTCTTCCAACTACAAGCCACTAATTGCTTGGATGCATGGAGCTCAAATGGTTGCATTCAACATGCAGGTTTGGCTCAATTTTCTTTCTGAAAGTTCTGCTGGTACTGAAATGCTACTTGACAGTTTGCACATCATGTTATTGTATTTCTCATCTATGTGATGAAAAAATTTTACAATGTGCTGATCTGTAGAGGACCTTCAGGTAGCATATAATTGAGTATTGACCTGGAATCTGAAATAACATCTCAATGGATATCCTTCTCATATTTATTAGTGGTGAATTAAGGTCATCTTGTCAGTAAAAATGAATTGGAATACAATAAGTCCAGAGAGTGGATTGTTCTCAGTGGAGAGAAAAAGTGAATGAAAATTAAAGTTCTTTTAGGCAGATGTCCACCTTGGTTGTTTAGGATTTTTAATTAATTTTATTTTATTGTAATTCTTCTTCTTTTTTTTTTTTTCATTGTCGAATTACTTAAAAATTGAATGCTCGGTTTGGTTTGTCAATTGCTTGAAACTTGAATCCTCCGTATGGTTTTTACATTTGCTGCTGTTATGAACTCAAGCAATTTAAAAAAGATAAGTAGGCTAGTGATGTTTTGTGTCTTCATGATATTGGTAGGAAAAGCTAGTGCTTTCTCTCTAATTAAACTATGCAATACATGAAGATTGAGTATGAAGAAGGGGCAGCCACCAGAATGGAGATTTTGAATCAGTCTTTACTCCATTAATTAACACCCTGATACATTGTAGCTCTTTCAGAGCAGGAATGGTCAAAATGAGAGAGGAATGCAAAATCATTAGTCGGAATTTTGCAACTTTGAGTTGTATGCTGCATCTGGTTAACAAAGCAATATTCTTCTTTTCATTTTTCTCCATTTGATATAGTCGGAGAACATTTATGAGATGCTTTCCGGTGGTAATTTTACTTCTGAGGCCCCATATTGATCCTTTCTGAATTACAGGGATATGGTAGAGCACTTTGGCTGATGCATGGAATGTTTAGGGCCAATGGAGGTTGTGGTTATGTGAAAAAGCCTGACATTCTAATGAATGGGGGTTCACATGGTAGTGAAGTCTTCAATCCTAAAGCCAAATTACCAATAAAGAGAACATTGAAGGTGAGTGCATGTGCATGTTGCTCAGTTGTATGGCCCATTCAGAGACCACCTTTCTTTTACCTTTACATGAAAAACTTGGAAGTAATAACTGTACTTGTGTTACCTGACAGGTAAAAGTATACATGGGAGATGGATGGCATTTGGATTTTTCAGCAACGCACTTTGATTCGTATTCTCCACCAGATTTTTACACCAGGGTAGGTTTGGGACTGTGAGAGAATTTATTTATTTTGTTCCTAGCAGAGCTTTCAAACTGTTGTTGCATTGAAGTTTTTATTTGAGATGTGTTTATGAAAAAAGCACATTCATAGAATAGAATCAAGGATGATGGAATTTGCAAACTGTGACCGATAATAAAGTCAAATTTTCTCACTGCATTGTTTACCTGTTAATTGAAATGGCAGGTTGGCATAGCAGGAGTGCCAGCTGACGTGAAAATGGAGAGAACGAAAATAAAAGAGGACAACTGGACACCTGTTTGGGGTGAAGAGTTTACATTTCCACTGAGAGTTCCTGAACTAGCTTTACTTAGAATTGAAGTTCACGAGTACAATATGTCAGAGAAGGATGATTTTGCTGGACAAATTTGTCTTCCTGTGTCTGAATTGAGGCCAGGAATTCGTGCTGTCCCTCTTTATGATCGCAAGGGAACAAAGTTGAATTCCGCGAGGCTTCTGATGCATTTTGAGTTCGCCTGAGTATAACTACACATGTTTTACATCATATATATTATGTTTATGCAGTTGAGTTGAATCCTTGTGAAAATTTTAATATCCAAACTCAACCTATATATACAATGCCACATAGCATATTCTTTCTTGATTATTTTTTTTTCTTTTTAATTTTATGGTGCTGTAATGAAATTATCTGCATATGCTGTACCTTGTAAAGAATTTTCCATTTCTTTTCTTAGTTAAATCGAAATGAAGGAAGTTTTGTTTTGCTGAATGGGTTTCATACTCGTTCACAATTGGCAAGTAAACAGAGGTGCTTTGCTTTGCATTGCATGTATAAGAAATTTCTTGTTTCAGAATGGTATACTTTAGGTAGAAGTTTACTCTTCTACTTCTTTTTCCTTTATATTTGCACTTTCCTTACATTTGCAGACTCGAGAGTTTGTACATACTTCCTTAATCTGGGCTACTCCCTTATGGTCTACGCATTGCACATTGATTGGGCATATATTATAACAAGGAGGAAAATTCTAGTGTTTCTTGGGGGGTTTTAAGATTTTGTAGCATTATATATATAAGCCAGAAAATAGAAAAGAAGGTGAGATCTGAAGAGAGTAGATTAGAGGGGCAGAAGGGAACCAATGGAATGGAACAGAATTTTTAAGTAATCAGGGCCGACAGTGCAAAAGCAGTAAGTAAGTTTTCCTATTGTTTTTTGCATTAATTCTTTCTTTCTTTTTTATGGAATATGTTCCCTGATAGTTTATTGAAGGGATATATATAGTTAGCAAGAAGCATTAGCCATATACTTGTGTTAATTTCAATCGAAAAATAAAAGCTGTTTATATAGTCTACAATCGAAGTACCTTCTTTTTCACTTTTTTCCCCTATAAATACAGAAATATGATTCGTTGCTGGATGGCATTTATAGAATGCGAGGACATTCATGTTTATTTATTTATTTTTTTTTAAATTTTTCTATACACGCAAATATACATTAGAGTCCAATTTTTATAGCTCAAATAGAAATGTAAAATAAAGCTAGACTAGGCATAAATTTTGTTAGATTCGAATTAGATAACCACTTACGGAGAATCGTTTGGAAGAATTGATATTCTTGCGTAACCAAAAGAAGAAATATAATAATTAAAAAGACAATATTATTATTATTATTATTTATATATGTAAATTACTGATAAGACCTTGGCCTTGGGACATACATAACTAAGGCAGCAGCATATCTATTGGTAATGATGACATTCATTGTCATCATCTTGCAGATGTGATCTTAGTGCTATAGATTAGAATTGAGGCATATGTTAAAGATCTGCTTAAACGAAGAAAACTTAATTACTTGCAAGTGGCAGTAGCTACTAGATAGATAATTTGCTCCATGTCTTGCAACATGGGGACAAGCGAGTTGATATTGGAAGTGGGGGGGCCTTCAATTTCAATTTAGCTCATTGCCAAACGATTAGCCTTTACCAAATATTCCGCACTTTGCTCATGGGGTTCATATAATTTTATATTTATTGAAGAATATTATGATCAACACAAAAATGATCAATTCTTCTTTTCTTTTGAATGCAGAAATAAAATTACGTACAGTGCTTTCTGCTCTATTTCTCTTTTTTTGCCTACATATATCTTGACCGACGGATTTTATTCTTCCTTTTATTTGTTTTTTCGTTACTTTTGCTTTATTCTTGCATTCATTTCTAAATTATGGTTCATCTCGGACAAAATTTAGTTTTCTTATTCAAAAAGAAAGAGCACCTTTCATTTTATGGAGCTTGATGCCATTGAAGTCCGCTAAACGAAAAAGCTTCAGGTCAATGAACCAATGACATAATTAAATTTTACTTAACACAATGCCGATGACAATATAAAATCACAAACACTGTTTGGTCTTCTGTGGTCAATAACATGTGTTTCAGATTTTTGTTTGCTTTTCCAAAAAATAAAAAGAGATCATTCTTTTATTTTTCCTCTGGATTTTTTATTGCATGTCCATGTGAACCATATGTACGCCCTGCCTTGGTTTGATACAAGCTTTCAAAGTCATGCTGAAAATTAAATTGGCCCTAAAATTGAAATTTTGATTAGAGACTCGATCCATTATTGAATGTTTATACTCACTTTTGTATCTAAAAGTCCTCTGTCTGTCCACTTATAAAATTAATATACATTAATAATTTTTTTCCAAAATACCCTTGATACATTACACATTTTCAAAAGTATATTAAATTGTAGTAATTAACATTACAATTATACTTTTCATTAAAATGTAAATTTGTCAATTTATACTAGATTTCATTAAAATTGAAAAAAAATACAATGATTTCTTAAACTATGTGAAACGGTAAAATGGACTCTTTTTGTGGAACGGATGTAGTAGAATAATATGTACTACCATCTCCGTTTCAGAAAAAGAGTTCACTTTCATTTTTTAACTTGTCCTATAATAAGTGTCCGCTTATAAAATCAAGAGTATATTAATTATTTTTTTTCCCAAGATTACCCTTAATACTTTACACATTTTCAAAAGCATATTAAGTGAATTAGCATTATACTCCATCCGTTCCTTTTTATTTGTCGTTTAAGGTTTTTGCATAAATATTAGAAAGACTATTGATTAGCCTACTTTATAGTGTTGTATAACAATACTATCTTTTGTTGTATTATTTGAGATATTAAATGTTAGCCTTTTAAAGAAATAATATAATAAGGTAAAACAGGAAGAATAGCGTTTAATAGTGCCTTGAAATGTGGGAGAGTCAAATATTTTGGAATAAAAACTAAACTCTAAAACGTCAAATAAAATGGAACGGAGAGAGTAATAAAAATTTTCATAAAAGGGTAAACTTGTCGATTTATACTATCTCCGTTCTACAAAAAGAATCCACTTTCACTTTTTAATTTGTCTCATTAAAAGTGTTCACTTATAAAATCAAGAGCACGTTAATGTTTTTTTTTTTTCTAAAATTACCTTTAATACTTTACACATTCTCAAAGTATAGTAAATGAATTAACACTATAACTATAATTTTCATGAAAGGGTAAATATAATTTATACTAGATTTCACTAAAATTGAGAAGAATATAATGATTTCTTAAAATATGTGAAAAAAGTAAAGTGGACTCTTTTTGTGGATAAAAGTAATACTAGATTTCACTAAAATTAAGAATAATTCAATGAATTCTTAAGTTACGTGGAAATGTAAAGTTGACCCTTTTTTGGGAAAGGAGTACTTTTTTTCTTTATATATTTTTGATATTTCAAAACAATAAACAATATGTCAGAAAAAATAAAAAAAGTCTAAATTATTCTTATTTACTCACTCTATTTTTTTATTTGTCTTTCTAGAGAGGACAAATTGTTCATATTTACTTGTCATTTTAGAATTTTAATGTAATTGTTTCTCATTTCTTTCAATTTTAACATGCATTTACACATAACATTTAATAATCATTTCCAAATAACGATTCATTTAATAGGATAAATCTTTTAAACATTATTGCAATCCTTTCCTTAATATCTGTATAACATCCTTAAAAGACATGTAAAAAACGGAAAAATCGATTTCAATTAAATTCATTTAATTCTCTATAAAAAAATTATTTAACTCTTATATAACATTTAAGAGTTCAAATAAGAGTATTATAGAAAAAATAATAATTTTATGTTGCAAACTTTATTAATTTGTTTATGTTGCTAACTTTATTAATCTATCCTCATCCAAAAATGTCTATTACGGAACAGAGGAGGTATATTTCAATATTTTTTTTAAACAAACAGAACTAAATGAGATATAATTAATAACGTAATAACCTCCATTTCCTTCTAAATAATTAATATACTTTGATTCTTTTTATTTATTTAAATGTATTTATTATATAATTTCATTTTATCTTTTTAACATTAAAGTTTGTTTATTTTACTGAATTTTTATCTTTCCATTATGTTAATTATTATTGGTTGTTAACAATTATTTTTTTCTACTAGTTTTTAAAATTTTGATTATCAATATGGTGTAAGTTGGTGTTTTTAAATTAGATTGGAAGGTGAAATGAATTAGGAATTGATTTTTGGTTCAATTAGTTCAACCATGCATTAATTTAATAATAAAAGGTGAATTTAATTTTTTTCAACTTAATATGCATATTCATAACTTAAAAATAATCTTATAGTTTAATTATTTTGAAATAAAACATATCTCGACATAGTAATATTTTTTTTAAAAATAATATCATATTAAAATAACAATACTATGTAAAATTTGGATATTGAAAGGTAATAAAATATTATTAAGTATTAACCCATGAATTAAAAATCTAGTATTTAAAATATCAATATAGTGAAAACTCTTATTTAATAATTTTTATTTGTCAAAATTTATTTATCAAGTATCCATTTTTTATGAAATAATATGAGGATTTATTAGATGGTTTCATTTGAAATCGGATTACTAACCAGTTGTTGGTGAGATCAATGGGTGTAGTATGATTTTAAAACACAATTGTAAGCCAGAATATTTTTATTAACTTTAACTTGAACGGATTCAGTTTGGTTTGAAACCAGTGGTTTGAAATCATTTTGGAAAATCAAACCGAAACCTTTCCCTTTTAAAGATGAATATGGTTCCTCCAATTAAAAAAGAAAAACACGGACCACGGATTATATTATAAAATTAAAAGCATCCGTGTAATTGAACATGTATATATAATATGATCACTTTCAGTAGATAGAATAAATGCTTCCAATTACCAAAAAATTAATATTCCGATGAGATGATTATTTAAAACCGACCATTAAAATGCGTAGAAAATTCAGAATAAATAAATAAATATAATAAGCAAATGTGAAAAGGTTTTGTGATGCTTTTGACTTGAAATTTTTATTTATAGACATCTATCGCATCGATTCCTTAACAACTATCATTCTGTACACAAAGAAATCCGAGGCAGTCTTGTATATTTTTGATTAAAATTGATTTACAGTGATCACATATAGAATGATGGAGATAGAACCAGCTTCAGATGTCAAGGAAGCCTTCCTAAAATACAGTGAGGGCAGAAGTCACATGACCGCCGAGCAGCTGCACAAATTCTTAGTGGAAGTTCAGTGTCATACAGAAGCTGAGGAGCTGATTTTTGATCAGGTTTTGCAGAAGCGTCATCATATGACTAAGTGTGTGAGAAACAGTCTTAGTCTTGATGATTTTCAGTATTTCCTCTTCTCACCTGATCTCAATCCTCCTATTACTAATCTGGTAACTTAATATATAAAATTAAGAAAATGTTTCATTTTTCTTCATCTAATCTAATGTAATGCATTATGCATCTACATCCCTTTCAGGTGGAGCAAGACATGACAGCACCATTGTCTCATTACTTTATATATACTGGCCACAATTCATATTTGACTGGAAACCAACTCAGCAGTAACTGCAGCGATGTCCCTATTGAAAGGGCACTGAAGAGAGGAGTTAGAGCAGTTGAACTTGATGTATGGCCCAATTCATCAAAAGATGATATTCTTGTCCTCCATGGCTGGTACACTTACTCCATATATATTCCCGGCTCTGCTCTGCTCTGCTTATTTGCTGAACTGAAAGCTTCGCTTATTCTTAATGCAGGACCTTTACAACTCCTGTGAAGCTAATTAAGTGTTTGCAATCCATTAGAGACCACGCTTTCTCGGCCTCTCCCTACCCTGTCATAATTACTCTTGAAGATCACCTCACTCAGAATCTTCAGGCTAAAGCAGCTCAGGTACTCACTCCTTCCTCTGCATTGCATTGCATTCATTTTAAACAACACTTTCGCCTCTCCCGCATTCCTAACCTCTGCTTATATAATTAGATGATTGCTGAGACATTTGGAGACATGCTGTTTTATCCCGAACAAACTGAATCTCTGAAAGAATTCCCTTCACCAGAGGACCTAAAATACAAGATTATAATATCCACAAAATCTCCTAAAGAGAAACGGTCCATCAAAGAAAAGGTAATTATTAACTCAACCAACAAGAATATGGAGGAGGAGAAGGACCTATCAGACTTCTCTATTCATCAAGAAGATGTAAAGGTGTGCTTTCACTCATTCATTTCATTCTTTGTATATATATATATATGTTTTGTTAAATTTTTGGTTGATTTAAAATGCAGAGTGATGGTGACACAAGTGAAGATAACCAGAAAGACGAGTACGATAATGGTTGTGATATTGACTTGGAGCCACGAGAAGAAGCACCTGCATACAAGAATCTAATCCTGATAAATGCTAGAAAGCCAAAGGGTGGATTAAAGCAAGCGCTTAAAGTTGAAGTGGATAATGTCAGGCGTCTTAGCCTCAATGAGCAAAAATTTGAAAAGGTCATTGCATCCCATGGAACAGATGTTGTAAGGTAGGTAGCATGTGATTCATTTTATTCGTTTTATTGTTTCTCAATTTCTCTAATGCAATGAAAGCATTAATTAATTGCAGATTCACTCAGAGGAACATTTTGAGGATATATCCTAAGGCTATTCGAATCGACTCCTCCAACTACAAGCCAATGAGTGGTTGGCTGCACGGTGCTCAAATGGTGGCGCTTAATATGCAGGTTTTGCTCACTCTTTCTTGTTGAATTGCCCTAGGCAGTGTCAAAAATCTTACAGAATTTCCTGATGGCTGCAGGGATATGGTAAATCTCTGTGGTTGATGCATGGGATGTTCAGAGCAAATGGAGGGTGTGGCTATGTTAAAAAGCCTGATTTTCTGATGAATGTAGGTCCAGAAAATCAGGTGTTTGATCCTAAAGCAAAGCTGCCTGTGAGGGAAATTTTAAAGGTGAGTTGAACAGACTTATAAAATCACCACTTCCTACTTCCTTGTCCTTAGTGTTTGACTTGGGTCCTCAGGTTAAAGTTTATATGGGAGATGGATGGCATTTAGATTTTAAGCGAGCGCAATTTGCTTTATTTTCCTCACCAGATTTCTATATCAGGGTAAGTAAAAGTTAATTTTTGTTGGTTCTTTGAGAGATTAAATTAAATCAGAAGGTCTAATTAATTTTGATGGTTTAATAATAATTAATGGAGAGAAGATCGGCATAGCAGGAGCACCAGCTGATAAGACGATGAAGAAAACAAAGAAAAGGGAGAACAACTGGACGCCCATTTGGGATGAAGAATAGACATTTCAATTGACAGTTCCAGAATTGGCTTTGCTTCGTATTGAAGTTCATGATCGAATCATGCCTGAGAAGGATGATTTTGCAGGTCAAACTTGTTTGCCTGTCTCTCAATTGAGGCCAGGCATCCATGCAGTTCCCCTCTTCGATCGCAAGGGAAATAAGTTCACCTCAATGAGACTTCTCATGAGATTCGAGTTTCTATACAAGTATCAACCTTCTCTTCCCTTGTAAAAATGTTATCCATTTTTAATTAAGGCAAAGAAAAAAAAAAAAAAATCTGTATATACCAATTAATAGAAAAATCAAACAGGTTAGGAGATTCATTGATCAGGTCTCATATTTGATGTATTATGCAGCAGGTTACATCATAGATGTTTCTTCAAATAAAAAAGAAAAAAACAAAAAACTCCAGCACTAGCTATGAAATAAAAGCTGAATGTAGCATTAAGCAGGCAAACACATGGACGGTTCTTCGTGGGTTGGGGACACTGAAAATAAGAAATTATTAGGTGAATTTAGTTTAACACGTAAAATTGTGAATTTTTCATTGCATGTGTGACAGATGGTACAATTCATTCAATGATTGCCTTAATTAACCATCATTTATTAAGTTAGCATGAAATGTGAAACACTTTAACCAATTATTTAATAAATTGTGTCACGTATCGCACATACAAATGAAAAGTTCAAAATCCCAATAATTTCTTGAAAGCAAGAGATGATGGCTGAAACATCCTCATAAATAATTACATGAATTATTATTTAATTAGCATCATTAATATATTTAATTTTGTTAATTATTGATCATTAATCATAATAATGTGCATGAGAGGTATATATGTTGATAATATTAGTTGGGAGATGGTTTTGGAGTAGATATATTGTTTGGGGTGGAATTGGAAATTTTCTTTAATTTTGGTTAAAAAGTCAAAGTTAGCTTTTAAGTAACCCATTAGAATATTTTAAATCATATTAATAATACAAAATGATTTTTAAGGGATAAGAAGGGTTATTAAGTTAGTGAAGGTTGTAGAGATTCTCATAAGAGAGGAGTATGTAGAGAGAGTTGGAAAAGAAGAGAGAAAATCTTAAGAGAAAAGAAAAGGGAGAGGAAGTTTTAAGGAGAATTCTTGTTGAAGCATGTGTGTGACACTTAGAATGTCACATGTTTATGATTGTAGATGTTGAAGAAAAATGGCAGCAAATTGAAATGGAAGAGGCAGCAAGAAAGAAGTTGAAGTATGACAAATATAAATGGTCACATGTGCATGAAAAATGCATGGTCTTGGTTGTAATTGGAGGGAAGTTTTGGAGCATGTAAGAAGGAAAGATAAGAGGAAAACATAGGGGGGAAATTTCAAAATATAAGAGGGAAATATGTCTCTTTGAAATTTAATTTAAAGTTGATGTTAAGTTTATGTTTATTTTAAGTACTTGTAATCATTACTTCTAGTGATACAAGTTAATGTATTTTGCTCTATAAATATGTAATGATAAAATGAAGTAAATGTGTGAGAAGAGTTATGTTTTATTCTCAATTTCTGCTCTCTCTCCCCTCACTTGTAGCATTTTAGTTCTTACTTATGTTGTCCTAAAATTGTAGCACCAGGCTTATAACATTTTCATTTATTTGTGAGAGTTAATCTACTTGTTCTCCTCTTCAAACCCCAACAATTCTTATTAATTGGTAAGTTTTCTTTAACTAATTGTTGTTATTTTCTTTAATTGGTTTAGTTATAAATTTTATGGAAGGGTTTGAGTAGGAGGTATGTTTTATGTTAGTTATGAGTATTCTTTTGGTTGGAAGGTTTTTGTTTTAAGGGGTTAATGTTTTTCTTGGTTAAAGAGTATTATATATGTGTGTGTGTTATTTGAGAATAAAGTATTTATGTGTTGTATGCTTGATTTGGTTATTAGGAGGTGAGAATTTGAATATAGAAGTTGGAAGTTCTTCTTAAGCCTTTAACAAAGGAAAAGAAGTTTAACTTTGTAAGTAAATAGCTATTAATACTAATTATATGATTTACTTGTGTGTTTTGGTTGATTTGATTAATTTCTATGGTGATATTTCATGATTGGATGAGTGGAATCGTTGTTATGATTGAAGGATGTGAAATGGTTGAATGATAGTGAAATGGTTAAATGCTAGTGAAATTAATTGTTAGGATTGAAATTGTAAATTGTGATAAAACCCCTAAAAAAGTGAGGAGGGGAAATTGATTAATTTGTGAATGGGCAACAAGAGGTTGCACCAATGAGAAAGATTTGATAATGAAAAAGATGTGAATTGAATGATTTGATAGGGTTACTTTTCCTTTAACCATTCATTTAGGTGATTTATCTAATTATCAAGGTTGATTATAATTTGTGATTTGTGATTGAAAATGTGGTGGATGTTTTAATTGAATTGATGAGGCGATATAACCTTTTAGGTCTGTGTTGAATGGAATTGGAAGTGCTATGTGTGATAGATTAGTATTAGCAGTTATTTATTTACTGAGTCACCAGCTCACCCCTTGGCATTATTTTTCAGGTGACTGATAGCTTGTTGACTTGAAAATCCACATGCATAAAGCAGTGGAAGTGTCTACGGTTGGCTAGTGGATAACATGAGCATTTTTATGCATTTTGATTGGATGTTTGAGAATGTTGATAGTTTTTAGAGTTGATACGTATATGTGTTTGTATAATGTGAAGGATGGTATGTATAAAGTTAATGTTGGTATAATTATGAGTTTTATAAAGTCTTCAATATTCCTATTGGTATATTGTTATTATATTTTTAATATATTGGAGAGCTTGTTATATGTATATGTTGATTTTGAGCTTGTTGGGGACTGATTTTAAGAAAAGAAAGTTGAAAATCATGTTTTAGAACTTTGTTTTTAACGAAATTTTTCGTTTGATGTTTTTGCCTTCACAACGATCATTACACTATTCACAACGATCGTTGCACTTGTCATGACGACCGTTACGCTGCTTGTTGCAAACATGTGCAGCTCATATAACTCTCTGAAATTTTTAGAAAATTTTTGCTCCTTCACAACGACCGTGGATTTTTAGCAATGACCGTTGGATATTCACAACGACTATTGTGATATGTACAATGATCGTTGCACCCAAATAAAAAAAATTTTATAATTGATTTTAATTAAGATTTCTTATTATTATTATTATTGTCTTTATCTGTTTTATTTTAAAGTTTGAGACGTTACATTCTATGTCAAAAAAAAATTATGGTACCTTCTTTAACCAAAGCTTTCCTCCTTGAAAGAACAACTAAATAAGGAATACATTTTATAAGGAGATGCACAATAATATACATGAATGGATAAGTACTTAAAAAGATAATCAATATACATTATAATTGTTCATATTTGGTTTTTTTATACAAAAAAGAATTATCCAAAAAGACAAAAAAAATCAAAATGAGCAATAGACTCAAGATAAAAATATTCACATATCTACCATGTTTTAAAGCTCCATTGGCAAAAGAAAAAAAAATTCAGTTACCTAGTTGCATTCACAGTACACACGTCTCACTACAATTGCAGTCTAGATCAGTTGCTTGGCTAAACTAATGA
>CANYLF010386411.1:0-26906 GCA_948193215.1 Bocquillonia castaneifolia
TTTATTTTTTTATAATATAAAATTAATATAATGTAAATTTAGTTATAAAATATTGTCTTAAGTGAGTTATTAGCATATTAATAATTAAAAAATTTAAATAAAATTTATATTTATTTAAAAAATATACTTACTTTATTATTAATAAAGGTAAAAATAGATGCTAATTTGATTTGCTATAAAAGTAAAGTGATTGAATGAATGTTAAATCATTTAAAAAATAATTTTATCTCTGAAAATACACATTATCTCCATAAGTGTATAAAAAATTAATCTTATTAGTTTTTTTGACAAGATTAATCTTATTAGTTGATAAGGTATTAAGATGTAACATTTTATAATCACATGGTAATTATTTGTAAAAATAGAACACATGGCAGTGAAAAATAATTTGTATTTTCCCTAATTATTTTATAGCTTGAATCACTCCATTGTAATAAAATAAAGTTTAAACATGTAACTGTAAAATTCCAAAAAATCAAACACCAAATATGTTATTATACCTAAAAAAAACCACAAAATTTATGCGATCGTTTTTAATCGACCTAGTTCCAATTTTTCTGGTCTCTCTGTTCTTTTATGTCTTTTACATAGATTTTGCGTGAACCGTTAAAAATCAAATCTCTCAGAGAAAAATTTAATGCTTTCTGCTCTAAACATTTCCTTCGAAAATCATAACTTTGTGATAGTTTGCCTCGATTCCTGATCTCTCTCAGATTTCGAAAAAAAATGGGTAAAAATCAAGCTTACAAAGCTATGCAGAGAGCCAGACTTGGCTCCAGCTCTGCCGGTCCTGATGAGATAGAAGATGGCATGGTTTGTACCCTTTCATACTATTTTCATATCACCCGCTTTTTTCAATTTTATTTGTATATGATTTTCTTATTTAGTATTATTTTTGCTTATTTTGTGCTAAATTTTCGTTCCTTGTTATTGGTTGCTTATGTTTAGTTTGTTTTTTTTTTTATTGAATTTGATACGTCAATGGGTTCTTTTTTTTTTTTTTTAATTTTGTCTTTAACCTTTTATTGATTTATTTCGTGGTTTTAATCCCAAATTTTATAACTTGAAAGTGGACGGTACTAAATCCGTGCTAGTATGAAAAAATTTGTGGACATGCTTTTACTGAAATCAATAATAGACTCACATAAAGCTGGAACAGCTCCAAAGGTTAATCTTTTTTCAAAGCTGTTTGTAGTTAAGACCATTTTTGTTCTTGGGTAATGCTTAGTATTGCTTCAAAATCGGGAAAGACAATATTTAGCTCTGTAAAATATGTATTTTATTACTGGGTATTGACTATTGAGGTTCTTTGTTTATCTATCTGCCATTTTATTGAGTGCATATAGATTCTGCACTGTGTGTTTGAGTTGTAAAAACTTTTCTTGCTTTGCGATCTCGTATGGTCATAGGTTGATGGGTTAATTCACTTTTAGCTTCCAAATGTTGGAAAAATGGATGGCATCACCATATTGTTTTGCTTTGTATTTATTATTGCTTTGCTGGAATCTCTGAGTGAAATCACCAAGGAATGCCCTAATGTGGAAAAAAGGGGAAAAATGAAAGGAGAGACGGTGCAAAAGAAAAGCAACTAGGATCCTGCAAATGTGCTTCATTGCTCATTTAACCTGAAGCTTCTATAATCAGAGAATTTTTGAACTGTGTTTTTTCATGCATGTGTAATTATATTTCTTATGAAAGGGAAAAAAAGGTTTATATATGGTTATATAATCTTCTTTGTGGACAACACATTTTCTTTTTTTTTTTTTTCTTTTTAAAGTTGCAACGAGAATTGTTGAGAACAAGTTGAACTAGTTATGTGTTTTAAACTTAGAGCACGGTAGTGATTTAGAGTCACTGTCATCAAGTTCTCACTATACTCCCATGAGCTGCAGACTGTTGCTTGTTGACAACCACTCATTTCAAAGTCTTTCATGACACAACTCTGTGTTTGTGAGGTGCTTGATTCTACTGCAAGTATCTTTAGAACTTTTTTACAAATAGATTTTCACTATTCACTGTAAAATTATGAGATGCTGAAGATACTAAGGTTTTGAATTTCCATTTTGTTTGAATTGATACTTATGGTCCTCTAAGGCAAGAAGGCAACATATGGCATAGGTCTTAACTCGAATTATTCCAGTTAGAATAATTGCAATGCTAAGTGTTTCTTAAGCATTCAAGTGTCATACCCATATTTCAGTGTCTTTACTCACACTAGGTTCTTTAAAGTGAAGAGGAAGTAAGATTGCTGCTTTAAAATTTTTTATTGTTTTTGTTTGGCTGCTTACCCTGTTGATGAAGCTGTTGTAGTAATCTTGAGAATGATTTGATTGTCTTATAAAAAAAATATAATCTATTTATGGTTGGACATAACTTCAAATTTAACTGTCTAGCGTGGGCTCTAATATCTAATAAAAAAGAAACTTGGTTAAATGATTATGTGGTGTTCTTTTATATATTCGTGTAATGCGTGTGAATCCGTGTCAGACCATTTGGAGTGTTTATATTCATATGTAAGATCATAAGCGTGTCACAGTTCCTTTTTCTCGCCCTTTTTTTTAGCACTTATGATGAAGCACAAAGTCTACATGTTTGATGCGTCATTAATATAGCGTTAAGCTTTTCAACCATAAAAATGTGAAATGCCAAAGAATGATGTAAATATTGGCTTCTTAGATCCCAGATAGTAAAGGGACTGTGTTTCCTTCGCCAAAAATTTGATAAGTTTTTGCTATTTATGTCAAAATAATAAGTTTACTCATAGTTTATATTAATATTATTTACATCATCATTTTTCTTGATGCATGTGGTGGACAATTTAAAAGGTGTAAATATCTTATAAATAACAAACACCAGTCTTTTTTTCCCCTCTTCAGATAAATATGTAAGAAAATTTGTCCCACTTAGGATTATAAATATATAAATGGATAATATGGAGTAATTTTTGTATTTTGAATGGTTTCTCATTTCCCTTCTTTGCCCTTATTTTCTTAAAAAGTACTTTTGGTTTATGTCTTCTCGGAACATTTCTGATGAGGAGAGTCGCAGGTGGATGGTTCTTTTCATTCACCAGCTTGGCATGCTGCTCGTTTGGCCAGCCTTAATACTTCTCACACAGTTACATGGGAAGAGTACAAGAAGAAGCAAAAGGTAAGCTTTAATTTTATTATTTTTGCTTTTCCTTTTATGGTTTTAAAGTAAGATTGTGCATATATTTCTAATTGTATGTAAATGTAATTTTAATTGGGGAGAGGTTAATGATTGTCTAAGGTGTGAATTCTTTGTCATAACATTAAGAAGAAAGAGGAAGGGGAAACTGGTACACGTTTATACTTTTTTATATAGTGCTATCTTAAAAACTAATAAGTTTTGGCACACTAAGGACAGAAGTACAATGCAAATAACCTGAAGTTGGTTTTTGAATTCTCTCCATCTAATCCTGGTTCATGAAATCAGCCCCTCCTTTTTCTAAAAGGAATCAGAATTAGTGATTATTTTGTGACTAAATGATAAAATCACAAATCACGAAGATTAGCCTGTCTATAAATAATCTAACGACACATACAATGTAAAGCTCTCTATTTTGATAAATATGCTTGTAAACTAGAGTAATAGCTGTACTCATGTGTCACTATCAGCTAGCAGTTGAAAAAGAGAGTATGATTTTTCTCAGTTGCAGCTACTGCTTTATTGATTTTTACCATCCTCTTTCTGTAAGGAGCCGAATAAGGACCAGAAAAACTCTTTTCTTTTTTTTTCCTGGTAATTTGACAAAATTGGTTCCCGATTAGTTGAAATTTGGGAAAGCCCTAGCTACTGCTCAAGTTTGCTTTTATAGCAATATAGGTAATGGGCTATGAACTGACTGAATTCTAGGTTAACATTTGCCTACTCGTTGAATATTCCTAAAGCATATCATCTTTGAAATACAGTGTTTAGTGCTTGCCATATATTTCTCATGACTCTAGAAGCCTTGTGCAGGCTTGTTGTGCTTTTGCTATTTGGAAGCAGGGGTGGCAATTGTGGTTTATCTGTCCTTGTTTGGAAGTTGAATATAATAGTATTTGGTTGACATAGACAGAGCATAATGATTTATGTACGTGAAAGGTCCAAAACACAAACACAGTCCATTTACTAAACAAATTTCACAGTAAGGCATGCACAATCTGTTTAGCCCGCTAACTCATCATTCTCAGTTAACAAGAAACCTTCATAAATATGCCTATGAACAAGGAAATGATATGCTTAGCTGTTGCTATTCATGCTATTATTCGCATTTTGTATGGTAAATATTTAACATATAACAGTTGTTTAATCTTAAAAAAATTGAATATTCTTTTTTGTTTTTTGGTAAGCTGATGTATATGTTAACTGTTATTACATCATTGATAACTACTAAGATCAACTTTTTGTTAGAAACTTTTGAAAGTGATAAATATTTGTCATGCTTGAATATGATTTAACATGAACAATAACAAAGATACTTGAACATAAAAATAGCTGCTTCAATTTTCATTTCATATTTTATGTGCATAAGAATTTCTCAGAATTGAGGACTTGAAAATGATTCAATCATAGTTTGATAAATTATGATACATTTGGAAATTTTAGATTATATGTATTAGTTAGTTTTCATATTTTATGTGGGTAAAATTTCTCAGAATTGAAAGCTTGAAATTGATTATGAGCATACTTTACATTGATACAATATGATAGATTGGAAATTTTAGATTATATGTATTAGTTGGTCAAATAGGTTCAGGTATTCTAATCCATATTTACTGGTAGTTATTGAAACCCAATTGGGAATTTTTGATAGTAAATAGAAACCAAAGTGCATTTAGCAAAAAGGAAGATCAAAATATCTTCTTCTGATCATACTCTATGATAGTTTTCTTTGTTGTCGATGCAAAAAATACAGCAGAAGTTGCGCCTTACTTTTTCCGTATATAATAGATGGATGATTGTCTTTTCATTTTTTTATTTCCTAAAATAAATTTTAAATCTGGAAATTTGATAAAAAGATTATAATAACTACAATATTAAGAATGTGTTGAGTTGTAGTTGTTATCAACTTTTTCTAACATGTTGTACAGAGTGGTGGATCAACTCATGGTACCAGTCAACTTATGTTATGTGATTATAATGTCGGCATAACTACAGAATGATTATGGTTATGATTACAATTAAGGCACGCCCAAAGCTCTAATTTTTTATTGGACTTGGGGCAGTGTTCACTCAATGAATCCAATACTGTCCCCCTTCTAGGCAAGCTACCTTGCTTTAGATATGGATGTTCATCTTCCTCAAAAGAAAAAAAAGAAAAAAGATATGGATTTTCATCCATTATGATTTTATTGCTATGCTATTTGTAGTTTGGTATTGAGAAGCTCATCCTGCTTTTGTAACATTGGGAGGTTTTCGGAATTCAAAAAAGATATGTGCATCTGCAAACTTCTTGTATGTACAGCTTTCTATTTGCTGTTCCGTGATCTGAGGGTGTATGTTTCTTTATTTTTTTTTCCTCATCCCTTCACCTATTGATGTGACATCTCTCAAGAATTAAACTGTTTCAGTGATTCTATCCAACAAATGCATCTGCAAACTCTTGTATGTACTGCTTTTTATTTGCTATTTCGTGATTTGAGGGTGGCTTAGGCTTGAACCCTAAGTATATGCATTTGTTAGGGATAGAAAAGGAAAAAAATACAGAAGAAACAATCAGCTTCTACCTATATTACTGTAAATTGGGCAATATTTTTGGCAATCATTTGAAGTTTATCTCTTTAGGTCTTATTATGCGCATAGGCCTGTATATACGTGAAGGGACAGTTGTGAGAGATGCGTTGAGGTATTTGGTTGAGTATTAAAATTGGGTGTGGTTATTCCCACTCCATTCTCATTAAATACACTCCAGTTGTGGGTTTTTATGGAAGGAATGACTTTGAATTTATGAATGAAAAATCTAGTCAGTGGAGTGTATTTAAGGAAAATGGAATGGGAATAACCACACCCTTAAAATTAATCTAATATTCTTCCCCTCCCTTTCAGTTTCCCTCTCTTCTTCTTCTCTTTCGACTCTTTCTTGATGTCTATTGTTCTAAATTCCTGAAATCAGTAATCCGAAATCAGAATAATTCTCCTAATCTCCCTCATATCTCTTCTTGGTTTACTCCCCCTTTCCTTCTCTTCTATCTCTTTCTTAGTGTCTTTGTTGTTCTGATTGTTATGATTTCCTGAAATCAGATGTCAGAAATCTGAGAAGTTGTCCTTTGTTCTTTTTTTTTTTTTTTATGTTGAAATTCCTAGTGAAGAATGGTTTTCAATGTATTTGTAAAACTTTATGATGGTTCAAGTTTGATTGTGATATTTTACACGGTGAATGTAAGATGTGTTTGCAGCATGGTAAGAACTTCTGAGAATGTTTACTTCTACTAATCTCTTAATCCGGGCTTTCTCAAAATGCATCCTACTTTCTGCTGGAGATTACCGAGCAATATTGATGCCTTGTTTCCTCTATTTGGTGTATTAGGAAGAAGAAATTAAAAAAGGGGAAC
This sequence comes from Bocquillonia castaneifolia, assembly GCA_948193215.1. NCBI lineage: Eukaryota > Viridiplantae > Streptophyta > Magnoliopsida > Malpighiales > Euphorbiaceae > Bocquillonia > Bocquillonia castaneifolia. The sequence continues at coordinate 6,558 of CANYLF010386411.1, forward strand.
TGGAAGCTGATACAGACAGAATGATGCGAGAGTACAGAGCTCAGCTTGATGCTGAAAGGGCAAAGAAACTTTCCCATGGAAGAAACCACTCTAGTAGAAAGAATAAGAAGGGTATGTGGGAAACCTTTTTCTATATGAAAATCAACAGGGACTGGCAACTTTTCTTGGCCATTCTGAATGTTATGTGTGCTTGCAGATAGGAAGGAAAAAGATTCAAAAAAGCGTAGCAGCAGAAAGCGAAAGGTGCCTGAGTTATTTGCTATTATTAAAAGCGACTTTAGGACTTGGATTTGCATTTCATGTGTGACTGAAAACTATGATGCTGAACCTACTTGATATTCTTTTATTGATAATTCAATGTGTCACTCATTATTTAAGCTATCATTTAATTTTCTGATAAGTAGAGGTCCTTTCCAATAATTTTGGAGTTTAAAGGATTTATCAGAACTCATCACCTGTAATGGAGATCAGATACGACACATTCAGATAATAATCTACTCTTGTTTCAATGTCAGTAATCCCATTGATTGAATGCTTTGGCTTGCCATTCTCAACTTTTTGAGCTTTGCATTTTGTGTATCACAACCTGCTGAACCTTTGGTCTGCATCATTGATAAAATTTGTCCCGTTCCTTTCTACATATTGCTCTTCGAAGATAGAAAACAAATTTAAAATTTATAGTTGACACATTTTTAGCATATGGGGGATGCTCGGTAGCCTAGGTTGCAAAATGCATGTGAGCATCCTGCCCTGTTGCATTACGTTTGAAGTGTTGATAAACCATTGTTGGGAAAGGTTTGGTGGAAATACCATGGTATTTCGGTGGTTTTACTCTTTCCTTTTTTTTTTTTGTTTCCTAATCTTAGTTGGATCGAGTATATGAATTCCTATATTTTGTGCATGAGGTATGATTTTTGCATGTTTTCAATTATGCCTTCCTGTCCTTTTTTTTTTATTAATTCAAGTTGCATCTAGCATATTCATTCCTAGAATGCATGCATGAGAAATGATTATTACTTGTTTCCTGTCCTGCTATTGCAGCTGTCATATATAGTTTAAAGATTTGAATCTCCTACAAGATACTTGAGAGACGGGGTTCATGTTTAGTTCCCAAATAAAATGTGTGTAGTGCTTTTCAAAATCGGTATCTGGCTTAGGCTTCTAGTCTCTAGTTTTCGCGAACGTTAAATCCAAGTGGAGCCTTTACTTCTACTTCAGATTCGTCAGCTCTGGCCTGTCGTTTTTGCATGCATATAAACACAGCTTTCTAATTTTACATTACTGTTGCAGCATTCAAGGCGGAGATCTTCAGATTCTAGCTCGTCAAGTTCATACTCTGATTCTTCAAGTAGTGACGAGGAGGAAAGAGAGTCTAGAAGATCAAAGTCGAGATCTAAGGGAAGGAAGAAGGAAAAGAAACACAGGTCAAGATCCAAGCATTCCAGTGGCGATGATGAAGAAGAGGCTGATGGCCCTGTGCCACTTTCAAGATTCTTCGGGAGCACGAAGAACTAATGCCATAGTTGAAGATGGTGTTGCATAGTTCATACGTATCTCTTCCTAAAGCAGGAATGAATTCAATGGTCTTATATTTCAAGTCTTCCGATCCGAGTGATTTGCTCATAGCAATTATAAGCAATGATTTCCATTTGAATTAAGCTTGTAATGCTATTGGTTCAACTCTGTTTTCTTCCTGGAAATTCGTTTCCAATCCGCTTCTTTTGGAGAATAGGCTTTGCTTTTGTTTTGCTGCGAGGCAGAGGATAGCACAAGACTAAGACTAGCCAAACAGTTAAATTTTTGTATTTTATGCCTGCAATACAAGATAAACTAGTTATCAGGTTTGTAATTTTTAATTTGTAAGGATGGCAATATTATAATAACCATGTTTGCTAATTCACTTGACAATAATTTATTTGATTGAGAGAAGAACAAATCACAGTAAATTCATGATGGTGTATCGCACAAATATGATCAACTAATTGTTTAATTGGCTTACTTTATTGATGGAGATGATTATTATTATTAAAGTTTTATAACAATTTAATTTGGAATATAAGTAGGCATATATTCTTGAATTATATTTCAGATTTTCCTTCTGTTTTGGTGGTTAATGAATCATGGTCTAGACAAGTTTTTTTTTTTTTTTTCCTTTTCCTATTTATTTAGTGTTTTGGAATTGGAATTTTATAAATTTTCAAAAGCCAATATTCTCAAGAAGGGGAAAAAAAAGAAAAGAAAAGAATGAATTTTTGGCTTTGTAAATTATACCATAATAATTTATTTAAAATTTTTAACGGGGTTTTGAGTTAATTTTACCCTCCTCAAGCACTAAAAGAAAACACGAAACGGAAAATTACAAGTAGGAAAAGTTATTAAGAGTTGGGGGGATAAATATGTAAATCCTAAATAATATGGGGATCAAATATAAAATATTAAAATTTGCAAATCCTAAATGATATGGGAAACATGCGAGTTAATGTAAATCCAAATTAATACAATGAATTATTGTCTACTTAGATTTCCTAATCCTTAGTGTACTAGGATTTCATGCCTAATTACTTTCTACAAATCCTTACTGGATTAGGATTTCATTTGAAGCATAAACATACATGTGTGTGTGTGTGTATATATATGATCTTTAAAGTACTCACTGTCTTATTAAGTACAATTTAAAGCTGACGTAATATACTAATCTTCAGTCTCAGTTTTTCAATGGCTTCTTCTTTTGCTGTGAATATGGGTGACAAGAATGATGATACCTCTACAGAGTCTTATTCTATGAAAACTGATGAGGTTGCTGATTCTACTGCTACCCAACAAGAAGTTTATTACAGTTATGTAACTGGTGTTAGTGATGATGTTTCTAGCCGTCCAAATCTCGATCTTGTTTACTATCTTCCTACAGGTTGGTCGAATAATACTAGAAAGAGATCGAAATTTTTGCCTGAAACTTATGAAATCCTCGGAGAGGTTAAGGATGCACTTGTTTTACAATTTGAGTCACTTGTTGAAGCTCAGAAGGGATCAGATTTGAACCTTGATGAAATCGCCGTTGTTGACAGGATCAGAAACCTTCTTGTTCAGCTATCTCAGATCTTTCTTCAGTCTCACGGGGTTGATATTGATGAAACTAGCATATTGAATATCTTACAACATGATCTTGTCAAGAGAAGAAGTGAAATAGAATATATGGATGTTCTTGATACTCAGAATAAAAGGGCTGAGGTTGATGATAATGTTGTATCGAGAATTTTACAAGAGGCACATGAAGATAATGTTGTATCGATAATTTTACAAGAGGCACATGAAAAGAAGAAGGGATTAAGCATTGAAGACTTGAATAATGATCAAATGGGAGTGATAAGAAAGGCGAAGAACCTGTCAGGATTGATCGAATCGAAGGGTAGTCTTTACGAATGTAAAGTATGCAAACAGATTTTCACTGATTATCGGGCTCTCGGTGGACACATGGCTTCTCATAACAGGAATAACATGTCTGAATTGAATGAATATCAATGTGATATATGCAAAGAGGTGTTTGATGATTTTCGAGCTCTTGGTGGGCATAAAGCTTCTCATAATAGAAAGAAGAGAGTATATGAAACTGCATTCGGTGGGTCTAATTTAGTAGAAGAAAAGTGTTATAAGTGTAATATTTGCGGCAAGAGATTTTCATCAGGACAGGCACTTGGAGGTCATAAAACCTTTCACCGAAAGTTTGCTGACACTGACCATTTTGATGTTGGAGTTGAAGAAAGCTGTAAACAAGTGACATTATTTTCTGCACAAAATCCTCAAGAGGAACAATGGGGTGCTTTTTTGACGTTGAGTTAGTTGAATGCTATTACTCAAGAGGAACAATATGGGGTGCTTTTTAATTTTCTTGTTTAGTTCAATTAGTAGAAATTTTTGTTACTGCTTATTATAGCTATGTGCAATTTCATTCATTATAATTTTTTTTTGATAAGAACTCATTCATTATAATTAGTGCTTAGTCTTCAGCATGTGGAGATTTTTTTTATTCAGCACCTCAATGGGTGTCAATGCAAACAAATAATTTTCCATCAGAATAAAATGCCAACAACACCAACTCCATCATTAATCTTCCATTATAAACAATGCAAATAATAGCAGTAGACAAGTTAAAATTTATATAAATTATATTAATTTAGAAAAAAAAGGAGAAATAAAATTTATTAAATAACTTAAAATTCACTAATTATATAAACTAATAAAATGAATTGAATAATGTTGACCAGAATTTTATAAGTCACTTAATGGCCAAAATTTTCAATCAAATCCGTAATGTAAAATTTTGATGTACTTCAAAGAAAAAAAATTTAATCTCAAGGATTTTGATTGAATTTACAATAAAACTCATATGCCTTATGAAAATTTTGATCAGTATTATCAAAAATCTTTTTATTATTTTTATAGAATTTCTAAATCTAAAAAATTTAACATAAACTATAAACTATTAATTATTATTAATAAATTTATTTCTATTTTTTTTTATAAATCTTGAATAACATATAAAATATTATCAAACATTATGTATATTTTATAAATTTTTATGAATTTATTTGAAAAGAAAATAAGTTGATCAATTAAATTTGATTTTTTTTGATAATCAATAAATTCTTACTTGTCAAAAAAAAAATAAAATTCTGCAGCTAAATTGAATTTTAATTTTAATCATAAATTTTGATAATCCCGGAAGTTTAATAGCCATTTACCCTTATCCTAAATATTTCTTTATAGCCAAACAAAAATAGAATGAAAGGATTGAACTTTAAAAATTAGTTAAATTTTGGGCAAGGGCAACCCATCACAGTCACAAAGGGTGCCGAAGTGAACAAAAATTGCTAAAGGCTGGCTCTTTTTGGGGATTCCATTTCAGCCTGCTGGAAAAAAAAAAAAAAAAAAAAAAACTCTTTTAGGCATTTTCTCGAACGCGTTTCGAGCGCCAATTGAAGTAAGCACTGTTTTTAAATTCTTCACCCATTTATTTGTTCATATGTTTTTTCAAAGGGAGAGAAAGGTATGCTTCATTGTGAATTAAGGACAAATAAGAAAAAAGAAGAAAAAGAGTGGTTCTTAAGTAAAAGATGCTTTAAATGGAGAGTTAGGAATTATTTTAGCTTAATGATATACATTTGCCTGTTAAGACATAAGAAATACAATAAAGGTACTATTGAATTCTGTTTTATTTTCATTCTCAAAATTAAATATACTGCCTATTGTGTTCTGCTTTGAATTGGAAGTGTGGACAGGTCATTTGCTGCCTTCATCTAGTGTTCAGTAACACCATTTATTTGATTTCATTTTCATCACTTATGGTGATTTTTCTATGTTGTTTATTTTGTTTGTTATTCCAACCTGTTTGTTAGTTGGTTGATTTTTATTTTGGAATCATGTGATTGTAAATGATATGAAATCACTTTAAAATCAGAGAAGTATAGAAATAATAAATGTATTTATTTTATACCAAGAGGTGGATGGCAAATTCTTAGCGTGCCTGTCACAAGTTAGATTTTGGTTAAACAATATCAAGTCTTACCTTTATGATATGTGTTCTATTAGCCTGAATTAGATTTAGCTAATAATGGGTTCATATTCTCCCGTGGTTTTGAAAATGACATTAAAAACAATAAAGGTTGAGAATTAGAGAAAAGAGAGCTGCCTGGCATATCCCATATTTCTCATAGAAAAACAATTTTCATCAAATTTCATATCTAACAATTAACTTGAATTACATTGATTGTTTCTCTCACGATTTCTTGATGCTATGTAAATTTGATTAGATGGAATCTATAGAAACCGCTTGAAAAGAAAATTTTAATGCCTATAGAAATAATTCCTTAGCTTCTATTGCCAAAGGTTTGCATGTTTATTGCGGTGTTCTGTTCTATGCATTTAATGTACTTTAGTTTTCTGAGATATTCCTCTTGCTGGAGTATGTCTGGGCTGAACCTTCCTTGACCTTTACAGGATGCTGAGCTAATTCTTCTACTCAATTTCATTCCTGTTGTTTGGTTTTACACATTTAGCTGCATCCTAGATAATTATTTAGGAAGATTAGGAAAGGATTAGAAAAAATTTTAAATAGGAAGACAAAATTAAAAGAACTAAAAAAGGGGTTGGGACAAAGAGAGAGAATAAGGTAGAATTAAATGGATATTGTTGCTTCAGTTGCATCTAGAATTGGAGAAAACCTGGTTAATCCAATTGGAAGACAGATTGGATATCTGGTGGACTATGAGATCAACATTAAGGATCTTGAGGATGAAACTCAGAAGCTGAAAGGGGCAAAGGAATCTGCTAAAAAATTTAAGGATGAAGCCATTCGCAATGATAAAATTGTCTCAGGGGAGATTGATCGGTGGCTGACGAAGGCAGAAAAAATAATTGCTGAGTCAATGGGACTTTTGGAAAAAGCTGCTGAAGTGGACAGTACTATTTCACGCATACGACATCCAAGGCTTAGGTCATGTTATTCTCTAAGCAGAAAAGCTAAGAAGAAAACTAGCCTTATTTCTACGCACAGGGAAGAATGGAATAAGATGTATAAACCATCACATCCTGCTCCTCCACGAACTCTTGGATCTATATTACCTAATAATTTTAAGAGGTTTCAATCGAGAGAATCAACAATAACTGGGGTTATGGAAGCTCTGAATGACAGTAGGATAAACATGATTTCTATTTGTGGGATGGTAGGTGTGGGAAAAACCACATTGGTTAAAGAAATCATAAAAAGAGTAGAGGCTTGTGAGATGTTTGACATTGTCGTGATGGCAACAGTCCCTCAGCATTCACATATTCAGAAGATTCAACAAGAAATTGCTGATAGGCTGAGGGTGCAGCTGGAACAGAAAGGGTCACCTGGAAGAGCAGATCAACTGCAGTCAATTATGAGACATGTCAAGAGGATCCTTGTAGTATTGGATGATGTTTGGAAAAAGCTCAATCTTGAGAAGATTGGACTACCATCAGCAGATCAGCATCCAGGATGCAAAATTGTTTTAACATCACAAAATGAAGATGTGTGCTGTAGAATGAATAGTCAAATGAATTTCATTGTTGACATCCTTTCTGAACAAGAGGCTTGGAAGTTCTTCCTGGAGGCAGCAGGCGATACTGCAGAGAGTCCTGCTATTCACCATTTGGCAAAAGAGGTTGGAAAGAAATGTGGGGGTTTACCAATCGTTATCACTACTTTGGGAAATGTACTGAAAGATAAAGCAAAGCATATATGGGAGGATGTGCTGGGAGAATTGCAAAAGTCTATAAAAGTAGGTTTTAAAGAAATGGAGGATGAAGTGTATTCTAAATTTGAGCTGAGTTATGACAGGTTAGAAAGTAAGGAGGCCATGTCTTGCCTTTTGCTTTGTTGTTTATTACCTGAAGGTTTTGATATCCCAATTGAATATTTGGTAAGATATGGGATGGGATTAGGGTTGTTTGAAGGCATTTATACCTTGAAAGATGGAAGAAATAGAGTGCACACCTTAGTGGATAAGCTAAGGGCATCCTTTTTATTACTTCAAAGTAGCAAAGTGGAGTGTGTCAAACTGCATGTTGTTGTCCGCAGCACTGCGCTAGCAACTGCATCCAAAAGAGAGCACAACTTTCTAGTACTTCATGATGCTGAAAGGGAAGGGCAGTTTAATGATGCATATGAAGGTTGCTCAGCGATTTCAGTTGTTTGCAATAATATACACAAGGTGAATATTGATTTAGATTGTTCAAAACTGAAGTTTCTGCAGTTATTCTCCATGAACTGTTCCTTAGTCGTGAGTGTTCAAGACTTGACTACAGCATTTGAGGAAATGAAATGCCTTCAAGTTCTAAGTTTGTTGAATTTGCGCATTTCATCACACTTGTTGTCATTCCATCTACCAGAAAATCTTAAAATTTTATGTCTGGATAATTGTTGCTTCAAAACAATGTCTAGCTCTGCCAAAAACTTGCTCAAGATTGGAACTCTGGTAAATCTAGAGATTCTAAGCTTTGCTGGTTCTGATATTGTGGAGCTGCCAACAGAAGTAGGACAACTAAGTCATCTTAGGTTGTTGGATTTGACATCGTGCACTTCTCTTACAAAAATTCCAGCAGGTGTCCTCTCAAGGTTGTCTCAACTACAGGAATTATATATGAGAAATAGCTTTTCTAAATGGCAATCTGCCATTGGAGAATTTGAACAGCAAAACAATGCAAGCATTGCTGAACTTAGTACTCTATCAGGTCATTTGAAGGTCTTAGACATCCATTTACCAGAAGTCAATCTTTTGACAAAATATTTTATTTTTAAAAACCTAGAAAGATTTAAGATATCTGTTGGCTCTCCCATTCATGAAACAGCTGCTTATCTATTTCAAAACTATTTGAGAATTGAAGATGATGCACATGATGCTATTTTGTGTGGTAATCATGAACTTTTGGAAAAAACTGAGATTCTATCGTTTGCTTCTTGTTATAAACTTGAATCTATCTTTAATGCCGGAGATTGGTCTCCATGTATCAGTGCCTTCCCCCTTCTAGAGTCACTTTCACTCAAATCATTGTATAATTTGAAAAAGATATGGGATAGGGAACTTCTAAAAGTTCCCAGTGTCCTTCCATGTTTTGGCAACCTTAGGTCTCTTCAAATACATGACTGTAATAAATTGGAAAGTATCTTTTCATTGTCCATAGCCAGAGTTTTGGTACGTCTTGAAAACTTAAACTGCTCTTGGTGTGGCAAAATACTAGAAATCATCTCAATAAAGGAAGATGAAGAATTCAAAATTGCAGAAGCAGCAGACTGTAATTTGTTTTCCAAATTAACATACTTGGAGCTGAATTCTCTTTCAGAGCTAGTCAGTTTCTGCCAAGCAATGGTTGATGCTGCTGTTCTGCGATCTTCAAACCACCAGGTATCCTTTTTATTTCAGATTCTTCTTTGAGCTAGTAATCTGATGATTGTAGCAGTTTGAGCTAGTAATCTGCTGATTGTAACAGTTTGTATTGTTTTATATGACCCAGATGTACTACAAATCTCACTCAATTCTCTTCTAATGTGGAACAATTAGATAAACTATCCGGCTTGTAGGCATATAATAGTGGCATTGAAATACTGAAAATTATCTTGTGATTAGTTTTGAGAGGTAAAATGTTTAATATTTTAGGAATAAACACATAATTTTGTTGCTCTCAAAAAAAAAAACACATTGTTTTGTTGCTTTTTACTAGTTCAGTATGAACCTAGGAGGGGAAAAAATGAGGATCAATAAAATGTTTTGGCCTAGCGATTGGTGTGACTGGTGTCTTGACTTATTAGTGAAGAGAACTCTATATGGAGGTTGGTATTAAGATCTGAATCTAAACAATGAAAATCTGCCTTCTCCGCTGTTGAGAAAAAAGAAAAGTAAGCTTATGGAGAATAATTAAATAAGAAAGAAAGCACACATTTTACCACAATTGCGTAGGAACAATAATTTTCAATCACAAATAAAAAAAATGACAGTATGATCTTTAACTTTTCATAAAAAAGTAATGTAATAATACTGTTCCCTGATTCTGTCATATATTTGGAATGATGAACTAGAAGAAAACTTGAAGGAATATGAGTTAAGGAATTGTAGGTGATATGGAGGTGGGCTATGTTGGGGCGGAACCTATCTCTGAACTGAACCGCTTAATGTATTCAGTTCAGTTCTGGATCTTGAAATTTTAGATTCCTGACTTTTGGTTAAAGCCTGAGCCATGCACATCCTTACGTAGCCATAGCAGCACTGACAAGTTACAAAATGTTAGATTTTATTTGATCTTCAAAGAGTGCTGCAGTTCCTTTTGCTTGAACATGATATTTTTGTCTAGTCCAATTTAAACTACACCAAATTTCATTCTGAGAACTCCTACTGTTCAATACTTAACTGAAAACTGTATTGAGCTCAAGTAGATCATGGTTCAGAGGAGAATGCTTCATTCTTCTGTTACTGTATCTGTCACTGGTGATTTAAAACCATGAAAATGTGTTTGCTATATTGATGGATTAGAACTCTAAAAGCATGTTTGATATATAATAATGTAATGGCTTTGGCAGTTAGAATTGTTTGGTATCAAGCGAAGTGCATCTCCACTTGATATGGTCAAGACTGAAAACAGCCGATACCAAGTTGACACCCTCTCTCGATCAAGAGACATGCTGGACCTGGTCTCTAACAAACTATTTACATCCTTCTGGATGCATTGGTTGCTGAATTTGGAATGGCTTATATTGAAAGGTTGTGATTCATTAGAAGTGGTATTTGACCTTGAAGACAAAGGGGATGCGGCTCTTTCTTGCTTAAAAAAACTTGAATTGCGTTATTTAACAAAGCTTACACATGTTTGGAAAAATCATTTTCAAGGAACTCAGGGATTTCAGAACTTAAGATTGTTATCAGTGGAAGGGTGCAGAAGTTTGAAAAGTTTATTTCCACCTACAATTGCCACTCTTTTATATAATTTGCAGGAGCTAGAAATTGCTGCTTGTGAGGCAATGGAAGAGATTGTCTCAAAAGCAGAAGAAGATGAGAAAGCCAATTTTATGTTGTTCCATCAATTGAATTCTCTGAAGCTTGCACATCTTCCAAACCTTGTTAATTTCTGCTCAGATGCTAATTCTTCTGAATGGCCTTTACTGAAGAAAGTGGTAGTCAAAAGGTGTCCCAGGTTAAAGATATTTGGGGCTAGTCAACAGCTGGCATTGGGATCTACAACTGTACAACCCCTCTTTAATGCAAAGGTGCGTATCCAAATGTAAATTGCAGTTACCCTCTTATGACTCTGTCAATATATATATCTAGAAAAATACTTGCCTACTCCAGGTTTATTGCACCAAAAAACCACATGAACGACATGTATGGAGTAGTTAAAGATTTTAGAATACTTGTCACTCTCTCCTTGCCCAAATGTATATCGCTAAGGATATCTTCGTTCATTTAATATCTGGTTTGATGTGATAATTAATATAAAGTTCAATGCTATAATAAGATTGTATAAATTCTTTTCCTTTTTTTGAATTCCTAATCTTAATATTTATTCATTTTCATTTTCTTTGTCTATTAATTTAGTCTTTTTCATGTTTTGATTCTAAATCTCCATATGATCTACTAATTTGATTTAAATCTTTATTCACAAAAATCTTTCTCAAAATCAGCTTAATTATGAAAACATGTATATTTTTTGAAGTTCTGGTGTCTGGTGTCCCTACTTGTACAAATTGGAAAAAGCCATCAACCTAAACCCTTTTAGCATATAGATCAGTTTATTATGTCTATTAACATAACTGAATGGTACATAGAGGCAAAAGCAAATTTTAGCTTGTTCCATTTAATTTTTTTACTTGCAACTTCATTTTTCATGAGTCTTGACATTAGCAATTTCGGTAACTGCATTGAATCACTAAACGAATTCAGAGAAACAAGGAAAATTGATATATTTGCATTTACTATTGAATAATTTTTTTTCTAAATTTGAAAAATGGAATTGGGACCAATTTGGCACATTGTTAGAGAATAGTCAGCAGATCTTCTGATTACATGTATTTTTGCAGATCTTATGCTGATTATATGCTAATTACATGCCTTTAGCAGATCTTATGTTGATTACATGCATTTTACAGCTTTGGCAATTATTTTATAACTGTAAATATATTATTCTTTCCTCAAATTAGGATATATTAGCTGCAAGTAATCTCTAGACATAAATGTATATTAATTTAGCTGAATTAAAGGCTGAATTGTAGCCGGTATTCTTAGTATTTAATAAGAATTCTGCATCAGCAGAAGATTCTTCTTTACTCAAAAAGTATCTAAAGTTATCATGGTATCGGAGCTACAACTCTAAATTCTCATATTTTTCTTGGCTTCTAGTTCAACTCAGTCTAGATTACTCTCTTGTCTAGCTGGATGCAGAAAAATAGTTTAGGGGCAAATTTACCAATATTACATTTGACAATTCACAAGGTTATTGAAAATTGTTGAAAAGGTCTCTAATGTCGATGAAACATTGAGCTTTTTAAATCAAGTGGTTCTCTGAAAAATGACGCTTAATGAAATTGCAGATGCTTGGCATGAAATCTGATTTACCTCAAAACAAATTTAAGGGCTGAATGCAGTTCAGTAATTAAAAAATTGAAAAATGGTGCATAATTGGAATGTATGAAACCTCACTGACACTAATTTTTTTGTAGTTGAATGAAGCTCAAAACTAAATGTAATTAATGTTCCTGGTTTTTTGTGTAGAAAGCATTGCACATGATGATATTAAATCTGTCTCGCTTGGATGATTTAACAAGGATAGGGCATGATGAAGTTGTGGATGACTCCTTGAACAAACTGAGAGAGGTGGAAGTTGAAGATTGTGGAAACTTGTTGAATATTATTGCCTCCAACTTGACAGAACGATTGCAAAATCTAAGAAAGCTTTATGTATGTCGTTGTGCTTCGTTGTTAGAGATTTTTGAATCACAAACAAATGTGGTAGATGACCATACAGAAATAGTGTACCAGTTGGAAGAAATGATTTTGATGTCTCTCCCCAGACTTTCAAGTATACTGGAAATCCCAGGAAGAATTCTATGCTTTCAGAAACTTAGAAGGCTTGAAATTTATGATTGTGGAAATGTGGAAAGCATATTCTTTCTTCCTGTGGTTTCAAGTCTTGAGCAACTCCAGATATTAAAGATATTTACTTGTCAGAAGGTGGAGAAAATAGTTGCACAGGTGAATAAAGAAGCACAAGGAGGGGATAGCCAGATAACTTTTCATCGACTTGAATTGCTGGAGCTTATCAAGTTACCCAACCTTACATGTTTCTGTGAAGGGATGTATGCTATTGAGTTACCGTTGCTAGGAGAACTGGTTATAAAGGAATGTCCAAAGGTTAAGACTCTCTCCTTTGGACATCTGAATGCTCCAACGCTAAGAAAAGTTTGCATTGAATCATCTGAATACGTGCCGATGGAATACCCTGGTGAAAAGGTTGCTAGCCGATTCAAAGAAAAGGTAAGCCCAATTCCTTACTCATTCTCCTCCTCCTACTTGTTTTGGGAATCGCATTTATTCACTGTTGCACCCTGGATAGTCTATAAATAGTTTTTAAGAATTAGAGTAATGAATCTATATTGTACAGTTTCAGAAAACATCTTATCGCAGGTACTTTGCAAATCATTAGCTTTATTGTAGGTGGACCACCAACAAATAGAAATTGACACTTTTGGATAGTCTTGTGTGTATTTCATCAAGCATTTTTACCCATTTTAGATATATATTTCAAAGAGGTTTATGACACTGTTTTTTCCAACCCCATATCATCATATATTTATTTATTTATTTATATTTTTTTGGTAGATGGCATTGGAAAAATTGGAGATGTTGTACCTATCTCGCGTGGACAATTTGAAAACTGTAGGGCATGACCCACTTTCAGGTGGACTTCTACTTAAAGTCAAAGAAATGGAAGTTAAAGAGTGCAATAACTTGCTCAATGCTTTTCCTTCTGGCGTGATGGAAAGGTTTCTTAACCTAGAAAAGCTAACTATATGTTCTTGTCCCTCCTTGTCTGAGATATGGGAAACTAAAGAAGTGATTTCAGATGAAACACATACTGGAAAGTTGAAAGAAATCACTTTGAGCTTTCTGCCAAAACTTGTGCACGTAATGAACAATCCAGGAGTGCTGAGCTTCCGGTGTCTTGAGTGCCTAAATGTTAATAATTGCAGTGGTCTCAGAAGCTTATTCTGCCCATCTGTGGCTGCAAGTCTTCAGCAGCTCAAAACCCTGAAAGTATCTAATTGCAAAATGATTATGGAAATCATTGAGAAGGAAGATGAGAAAGAGCATGAAGCAGCAATCAGTAACATTGTATTCCCAGAGTTGAGGAATTTGACACTGGAAAATTTACCAAACTTCTTAGCTTTCTGTTTGGGGATTTATGATTTTGAAATGCCATTATTGGATAAGCTGATTCTGGTAGGATGCCCTCAAATGAAGATTTTCGTTTATGCACATGTGAGCACGCCGAAGCTGGAGGAAATATGTTTTGAATCCCACCATTATGCATTAATGGGGGACTTGAATACCTCCATAAATTACTTCTTCAAAGGGAAGGTTTGGCCAATTTTCCCAACATCTTTCTTCCTCCCTTTTTTGATTTTTCCTTTTTGTTTCACTATTTATTTGTCTGAGAATTTGGAAATAATTGATGTCCTGTTGCCTACTGAACTTTAGTGAAGATCAAATGTTGCCATATTTTTCGAAGGTTAAATTTTTTTTTTTTTTTGCCATCTGTGAGGGGGGAGGGACACACGGTGCCCTCCCATTCGTAGGGTTGCCCCCTCTAGCTCTGTCACTGCTATTAGGTAATAGTAGAATCTCGTACTTTAGTTACCCATCAACAAGCTTTTAATTTACAGGTTGGCAATTAAAACACCTCCCAAAAGAAACTGAGTGGCTAAAATAACTAGAGCAATGAATAATCTCGACATGGTCAAATATATATTTTTTCCTATCTAGTAACCATGTCTTAACCTTTAGCCTTCGTTTGTTTTTGTAGAAAATAATTTGTTCCTGGAAAATATTTTCTGGAAAATTTTTTTCCAGGAAAACAATAATAAAAGTATTTATAATATTTAAATTTTATATAAAAAATATTAAATAATAATAATAATATAAATTTCCCGGTGACTGTTTGACGACTGATGACCAGTGATGATCAAAACTTATCATAAGTGGTTGGAATACTATATATTTATATCATTTTTAAAATTATTTTGTAGTTTTTTGAAGCTTAGGAAACGGTTTTTTTTCTTGAAAAAAGTCATTTTCCTAAAAAATGGCTTAATTTTCTCTTTGATCAGAAAAATATTTTTCCATTGATTAATTTTCACCAATCGCTAGAAAATCTAGAATATGTTTTCCAGGAAAATATGTTCTGTGAAACAGACAAGCCTTAGACACTTCTATTTTTTTTTTAATGTTTTGCACCTTCGTACATTTACTTTTGGATTTTTTTTAACACGAAGCATTAAAAAATGGCTGTATATATTACTAATTGCGGTTAAATATGTCAGAATTCAAAATAAAGCTGAATGGAATATTAAATTGAAATTTTAATATCTCTTGCTAAATTTAAAGTTTTTGAGGTTCACCTTTGTTTCTTTGTTATTTTGTTCTCAACATATGTCAATTTTTTTTTCATTTATCATAGTCCATACATGGTATAGCCAAAATTATGGAAAGAAATCATGTTAATTTGGTAGATTTTACTTCAATAGTCTGTGGCATTATCAGTCATCTGGATGGCTTATTATGAAATGGAATGAAATACCTGGAACAACCACCTTAATGATGCAAGTAGGTAGCTCCCAATTTATTCGAGGACAGTGCTTTATTGGAATTTAGATATTTATTTGGTGGTACAAGCGGAAACCATGAATGCATGATACTTTACCCTGGTCATCTTTTTGTGGTTGTGAGCACTATTTATGCATCTATTTTCTGCTGCAATTTGTTTCACCATTAACACTCTGCACTCTGTGCTTCCCTTCTTGAGATTGCCCTCTCCTTGTTTATAGGGACCGGTTGTAGGTGATGGCAACACTCGCAGTGTTCCATTTGAGCAAATTGCTATTTTGCGAGTATGATGAAAATCTGGAATAAGTACCAATTGAAGTTCCTTCACATTAAGAATGCTTGGCAAACGGGTGGAGGTGATGAAGTGTTGTGCTTGCCTGATGGGCACATAATTTCTAGTTCTTACCACATCCAGGATGACCAGAATCTGCGCACAATTGAAATGTTTATTTATAGAAGAAATCCTCAATCAAGGCCTGCATTCCAATTTGGTCAAGTGGCACAAAGCACTCTTGCATGTGATGAGTCGAAGATTGTTTGTATTTAATTTTAGCCTACTTATTATACATCTTTAATTTCCCTTTCAATCATAAACTGTACAAACTTAAATTGTTATAGCGGAAGTTATTCAAATTGTAAATTTTAGAAAATAATAGTCTCTGTAGTGATGCAGATAGCCACATAAAATGATCAGTAGTTGGTCTTTATGAGGAGGTTTGGGAGTTTGAGAGATTTGAACAGGTGGGCTACTTGATTGTTACATTCAACATAATTCAACTGCATAAGTTTCTTGATCGTATCCGGTAACTGAGCAACTGAGCTTGATGCCATATAGAGCTTCTCTAAATTAATCAAATCACCGATATGTTCAGGTAATTTCCTGACACCTGAGCAGTAGGATATGTCAAGAATTTTCAGTTTCTCAAGACTTGTAATCTTGTCTGGCAACTGTTGCAATCTAGGACAATTACGTAGTCTGAGCACTTCCAAGTTCACCAAATTTGCAAATTCTTGAGGTATCTCAGACAGATCCTTACAGTAGGTGATGCTAAGTCTCTCTAGACGAAAAACACCAGAGATTGCAGCAAGGAATGTTGCCAAATTGTTGCAATAATCGATGGTGATCTCTGCTAGATTTGGCATGGAATCTGAAATGTTATTAAAAGCCTTGCCAATATCGCACCTGACTAGTGAAATTTTCTTCAAACACAATAATTGTCCAGTCTCCAAGTTAATTGAGGAAACCACAACCTGCTCCAGTCTGATCCTGTTTAGATTGGATAAGCATTGAAGAATTTCGAAGTTTAGTATTTCAGCAGGCAGGAAATCATAACTTGTGATTATCAAAGCTCTTAGCTTTGTTGCAGTCTTCAAGAACTCAGGTAATTCATAGGTCTTGGCCTGTAAATTCAGAATTACAACTTTGACTTTAGGCACTTGCATGCTGCTGCAACCTGATAACGATGATTCATCCTCTGCAAATCATATTTTTTGTATGGTATATGATATATGAGAGACTAAGAACGAAGATCACTAGAAAATTCTTGGCCTTAAAAGCATAATATAAACTATACAATGATGCTCTTAAACTAATCAATGTGATGTAATTAAAAACATAAGGACAACAAAAATGAATTGTATATTTTTAATTAGGACACTCCATTGTAATCGTAGACCATTAAGTACCAGGTCCATTACAGACTCCTCTTGTGGTGTACCTAGAATTTTTAGGGGGCAACATATATAAATTTTACAAGTGAACATAAAATAATTTTAAAATTTTCAAGTGAATATTTGAAATTTTTCAAGAGTTAGAGGGGCTAAAAACTAATTTTAGGGGAGGTAAACTTAAAATTTAAAATTTTCTTAAGGAGTTTTTTGAAAATTTTTTGAGACCGGGGGCAATGGCCTCCACCAACCCCCTAGATTCACCATTGGACCCTCTCACAAAACAAGATTTCACGAATCAATGAAAGTGCTTGATATATGAGAGGTGCATGATAGACATAGTTTAAGTTAGAATTTCGTTGATATACATAAAGGATGGATGCCCCTCTAAAAAAAATATCTCTACTCACTCTAAAAAGTATATATTTTGTTCCCACCATATTACAATTTCAAAATGTTTGATTCGATCCTTTGATTATCCCCATATCAAAGTTTCTAATTCTGTGCCTGAACATATATATAAATGTCGTCTTATGATAACAAACAATTAGGTTCGAGAAGAAAGAGATGAACCTGTGGAGACGGACAAGATGCGGGCACTTGTAGGTTGTCCATTCCACTCTTCATGAGACTTATTTCCTTTGATTTCCACAATCATCCTTTCCCTCTTTTCTACAGGCACCGATTTGTTAAGATCAATGACCAGTTCTCTAAGCAAATCATGTTGAATGACAAAGTGAACACCATAGCAGCCATCCGCATCACTTGCATCTTTCCTAAAAATATAGTAGAGAACAATTTAATTAAAGAAATTTTTACCAACAAATATTGTTTGTAGTGTTTACATTACACCAGCAATTGGGTTTTAAGACTAAATGATACCTAAAATTCACCATATATTTCATTTTGGTACCTGAACTTTAATTTGTATCGTTTTGGTACCTAAACTTTTATTTTTATTTCAGAGCAAGGTACCAATTCAATTTCTAATGAAAACTGACAAACATAACAATCAACAACTGGTATAACATTTCACACACTTGTGTTACGGAGCATTAATTTAGGCTAAAATTTATAGTTGACACATATTTTAAGAGGTTTAAGCATATCCAACTTGAAAAATCCGGAAGGACTAAAACTACTATTAAAGAGCATTTTAAAGTTGAAATCAACATATTCAAGGTATACAAGAGTGGGAATATGCCCTATATGGATAATATACCAATTGCCGACTGCTATGTTAGCTAATTTTCATTAGAAATTAATTCGGTACCTTGACTTGAAATAAAAATAAGAGTTCAGGTACTAAAATAATATGAATTAAAGTTCGGGTACTAAATTAAAATACATGATAAAGTTTAGGTACCATTTGGGCTTAAAACCCCAGCGATTCGATGGAGAGTAGTAAATTAAGAAGTACCTTACCTGCGTAGTAGAGTAAGGAGATGAAGGGAAGCAAGTTGTTTGAGTTTGGAAATGGTGATACCATCTTCATCTATGTCATACAATTCCGCCCACATATCAATTAGCGCAGTGACAGGAATCACCTGGCCTTGAGGAAAAGAAACCAGATCGAAGAAACCATTTTTGCAGGTTTTATCTTCCAAGGCATCCAAACAGAGTTTTATACAACTAGGAGGATCTTGGTTGATATTTGTCATCAGAAAATGGCTAGCTGATGATTTGCTGTCAATCATAAGCTGCAATAGTTTGCAGAATGATCTTCCAACTACCGTAAGGGCCAGTGGAAGTCCATTACAGGCTCTGATCACCAACTCCATCTGTTGTCCTCATGCATGCAAATTAAGTAAGATCAGTCCTTTTGACTTGCCAAAGTTTATTGGAACTATATATAATTAATAATGTGTTTATGGTAAGGAATTAAGAAATCAAGATTATGCTACAAAATTAAATTAATTAAATTTACCTGGTTTTCTTGATATTCATCACGATCCTTGAACAAGGCAGTATGAGGCATTTTTGCATCCCGGCTGCCAAATTTGAGGGCGTGGGAACGTTGTTTATGTGGGAATGCCAATAGGTGAAAAAGTGTACTTGCATCTTCTTCACTCAAACGTGGCAAAACATGATGATGATGGGTAGATCTTAATGTTGGAAACTCTCTTCTAGATGTCACCAAAATCTTTGGATTCACCAATTTGAGCTTGAGTTTCTCAACAAGGATTTCTGCTTCAGGCCAAACATCATCTAACACCAGCAATATTGGATATCCAAGTCTTAGTTTTTCCTCTAAGTAGTTCATTGCTTGCTCATCGCTCTCAAACTTAGGCACTTTATTACCCTTTTGCTGAAGGATTTGCTTTATGACAACCTTCAGGTTAGCCATTTTGGTCACCGTGACGAAGAAGATATTGTTTTGGAACTTTTCTGTCAAAATTCATTGGACAAAGGGTTTAGAACTTGAAAATTAAGTTCAATATAGTGGAATACTTGAAATTAGGACCATAAAAGGATTGGATTTGGATATATACCTCTAACTTGTTTGTGCCGACATATCATTTTAGCCAATGTTGTCTTCCCGTATCCTCCAGGGGCCGACAATATAATGATCGACGGTTGATCACTGCATAATAACTCATTCTTTATTTTCTCAACTAAACAATCGAATCCAAAAATATTGTCTGGTAATATTTCAGTATACATGTCGGAAGAAAAATACGGAAGAATCTCCACTTCAATGTCTTCCACCTTCGCATTTACATTGTCTATTATTGCATGAGTTTCCTGAATGTTGAGAGCACTAGTTTCCCGTTTTTGTATTTGTATAATAAGAGTTGATAACCTTTCAAGCAAGCCTGACAAATCTTCAAGTTCCTTACCATAATTCCCTTTAAAGCAAGAAAAGCAACGACAAGTTCTACAAAAATTTTTCTTCTTGCATTGTATCTTTTCCATTAATGATTCGTACTTCCGATTACAAAAAAGTTTATCAGAGTCTTCTATGTGCTCCAGAATGTCAATTACAGATTTCAGCTTTGATTCAATCTTCTGAAACACAGTTAAATTATCATCACCGTCTTCTCGCATTTCTTCCTCAACAGCTTTGAGCAACTCTTTTAGTAATTTCACATGACTATTTTCATAGCCAGGCATCTGTCCTGTTTCTTTCATAAGGATGGATTGAAGAGGGTTTGTTGAACTCTAATTCAATAGTTTCAGCTGTTGAAGTTAATTTGGATAATGAAGTGGACTAATTTTCGGGTTAAACAAACTATTGGTCAACAAAACTTTCACTTATTACAAAATACTTATCCGCCGGAAATCATATATTTTT
>CANYLF010386644.1:0-12719 GCA_948193215.1 Bocquillonia castaneifolia
TGTGTATATCACTCAAGAAAGTCCAATAAACATAAAGCAATCGAGTTACACTTGTTTTGAGTGAAATGGGGAAGAATGCATGATAAATGCTTGGTTTTTAGGTGAAAATCCCCTAAACCTAATACAATTAAGCCCTAATCACTATGTGTGTTGTACACACATCACTCATCGACCCTGCACTCCACATGATGAAGTTTAATGTTATTCTACAAGCCATGATGCTTTCTCCTACTCAGCGATTGAGGGTATTTGCTTTGTCTTTGCAAGGACATGCCCTGACTTGGTATCAAACACTACCATTTGAGACCAAGAATAATTTGCAGTTATGAATGGCAGCTTTTGGAGAATTCTTTCATCCTAACTTATGTGATGTAGTACCATCTGTGCCACAGACCATCCCTGTAATTGATATAAGGAAGTCACCATCTGAAAACTTTGACTACTTGCACGAGAAAAGGCTGATTATTCCAGAGGTAGCAGATCCTTGTACCTTATCGCCATAATGGGGGCCATATGCTTGGAAATTCTGTAAGTATTGTGTTTGCTTGGGGCATGATGCTGATCACTGTGCAGTATTAAGGGAAGCCATGAATGTCATCATCGTTAGGGACAAGCTAGAAGAACGAGAACCAGGAAGATACTACCGACTTGACATGCCAAGAAGGAGACCAATTCCTAAAGGAGATCTATACCAAGGAAGTCAAACAGGAGCAGCTCTTAATTTTTTTGGCCAATTGATCACTAGAGGTCTTATTAAGCCTAAGGAGCATACCAGACCTCTTCTTGACAGAGACACTCCTTACTATCAATTCCATTGCCACAATGGATACTACTTAAAAGAAGGCACTAGCTTTGTTTTTGAGTTCCAAAAGCTGGTTTAGCAGGGAACCATCATTGATGTTGGAGGAAAATGGGGATTTACCGATGAATGGATGATCATAGAAGAACCATCTCTGAAAGATTCTGATAGTTTGGAGTTCACAGCAGATGAATGCCACTGGATGAAGGAGTACCTAGTGAAATATCATTTGGAGGAAATACCAGAGTTGCTTAAATTCATGGAAGAATAGTGAAAGAAAGAGTATGGAAAAGATAAAGGCTCAGATGACATGGAGTACTTAGATCTCACTAGAAAGACCAGAAAAGCTTCATAGACTTAGGAAACATTCCTTTTGTTTGTTTGTTTGTTCTTCATTCTTGGGAATTAAATTGTTTTGCAATTTCCCTTAAATAATGCAAATAAAAAACTTTTCTGATATCCTTATCGATTCTGTTTTTGTTTCTAAAGTCAATGATGTAACTGCCAATTTTGCTTACTTGTATGATGTTTTACCTAATGGCACTGTGCATTACATGGATCATATCATAAGCATTATTGACATCAATTCTGTGCGAACAAATTCTATTAACATTGGCGCAAAGGAAATAATACTTGCATCTGATATTACTGCTAATAAGAGAGAAAAATTTGAAAAAAATATTAAATAAAAGAAAGATAGTATTTGCATGGACATATGATGATATGCCAGGTATTTACAGAAGCATCACAGAGCATCACATCCCTATATATCCAAGTAAGAATCTAGTTAAGTAGAAGCTACGAAGACTCGGACCAGAGTGGGCCAAACTCATCAAAGAAGTAGTAGAATAGCATATCAAAGCCAGGTTCTTCGAAGTGGTAAATTTTTCGGGATGGTTAGCGAACATTGTCCCAGTTCCAAAGAAAGATGGAAGGGTAAGAATGTGTTTGGATTATAGGAATCTGAATAAGGCATCAATGAAGGATGACTTCCCATTACCCCACATCGATGTTTTGGTGGATAGTGCAGCTGCAAGCGCCATGTACTCTTTTACAGATGGTTTCTTAGGCTACAATCAGGTTATGATGGCAATCATGGATAAGATCAAGACCGCTTTCATCACAGAATGGGGTGTCTATTGCTACAAAGTGATGCCATTTGGTTTGTAGAACGCGGAGGCAACTTATCAGAGAATGGCCACAACCTTGTTCCATGATATGATGCATAAGGATATTGAGGTTTTTGTTGATGACATGATGGCCAAATCATCAACCAGGGATGGACACTTTGAAGCTCTAGATCGCTTCCTAGTTCGAGTCGAGAAGTACAACCTTAGACTCATTCCTAAGAAATGTATCTTTGGAGTCACTTCTGGAAAGCTCCTTGGACACATTGTGAGTTAAAAGGGAATAGAAGTTGATTTAGACAAGGTGAAAGCAATTCAAGACATGCCAGCACCCAAGACTGAGAAGGAGGTCAGAGGTTTCCTAGGGAAAATCCAGTACATCAACAGGTTCATCTTTAGATTAACCAAGATTTGTGAGCCCATTTTCAAGCTGCTCAGAAAAGGTCAGAAGATAGAGTGGGATAAACAAAGTCAAGAGGCATTTGACAAGATCAAGTAATATTTAATGAACCCACTTGTTCTGCAACCGCCAAGGACAGGGAAGCCATTAATATTGTACTTGGCCTTGGAGGATGATGCCATAGGTGCAATGGTCGCATAAGAAGGTGAGAATGGGGTTGCGCATGCAATCTACTACCTTAGCAGGAAGTTGTTATCCTACGAAGTAAAGTATGACATTGTTCAGAAAACTTGCTTAGCGGTGATATGGACCACAAGGAACTTTAGGCATTACTATCAATCCTATCAGGTTCAAGTAGTAGCTAAAATAGATCATCTACGCTACTTGTATGAAGCACATGTACTAGTGGGAAAGCTTGCTAAATGGTTGGTATTGTTAACAGAATTTGATATACAATACTTGACCAAAAAAGACCATTAAGGGGAGAGCAGTGGTGAAATTTCTTGCTCTGAATGCAATAGAGGGGCAGGAAATATGGGAATATGATTTCCCTGATGAGTCTTTAAACCTGATAGAGGCAAACAGATGAAACTTTAATTCGATGGCGCAATCAATCAGAAAGGAGCAGGAGTAGGGGGCAATTCTAGTCACACCTAAGGAAGAAAACATCCCTTTGGCCAAGAAGCTGGATTTCAAGGTCATCAACAACATGGCAGAATATAAGGCATGTATCCTCGGTTTAGAAGCAACAATTGCAGCAGGGCCAAAGAACCTCACTATCTATGGGGATTTAATGCTCATCATCAATCAAGCTTCTGAGAACTTGGAAGTCAAAGATGAGAAGCTGAAGCCTTATGCTCACTCTAAGTATTTTTAACTGTACCTTTGTACACTTACCGAGAGAAGAAAATCAGATGGCTGGTGCGCTTGTAACCTTAGCATCAATGTGGGACAACCACAGGAATGTTGTTATGAAGCCGTTGGTGATGTGTAGATCAAGGATTCCTTGTTATCAAGGGGAGCGGGTGATGAGAGTACATGGACCAAAGAAGCCTTGGTTCTATGAGATTCTCAGATTCCTAAAGAAGGGAGAATATCCAGAAGGAGCCCTAGGAAAGAAAAGGTATGCTTTGAGAGTCACTTCGAGGAACTACACCTACCACGAGGGGATATTGTACAGACGAGCTCCAAATAGGATACTACTTCGATGCCTTGATTAGTATGAAGCAGAAGAAGTCATGAAGGAAATTCATGTTGGGGTTTGTGGCCCTCATATGAATGGGCATACTTTGGCTAAAAAGATAATCTGATAAGGGTATTATTGAGACTCTATGGACAGAGATTGTATAAAGCTAGTTAAAAAGTGTCATGAATGCCAATTGCATAGGAATCATATTCATTTGCTGCCAACTAAATTGCATAGTCTAACATCTCCATGGCCTTTCTTAGCTTGGGGGATTGATATTATTGGGAAAATAAGGCTGACAACCTCCAACGGACATAAATACATCATTGCGGCTATTGAATATTTCTCCCGATATGTGGAAGTAATCTCGCTACCAACAGTTACTATGAAGAGTATGGCTGAATTCATCAATAAGAAGCTCATCAACAGATTCGGGCAACCATATCATATCATCTTGGACTATGGGGTTAAGTTTCAAGGGGAAACAGCAAATCTGCTAGAAGAAAAAGGAATCAAGCATCATAAATCATCGCCTTATAGACCACAGGATAACGGTGCAATAGAAGCAGCTAACAAGACAATCAAGAAGATTCTGGCTAAGATGGTGAAGACATACAAGGACTGGGAAGATAAATTACCCTTTGCAATTATGGGTTACAATACAACCATGAGAAACGCCACAGGGGAAACTCCCTATTCTCTTGTGTTTGGAGGCAAAGCGGTGTTGACAATTGAGACCCAGATTCATTCATTAAGAGTGGTATTAGAAGCAGAGATTCCTGAAGCACAGTGGGATGAATTCAGGTACTAACAACTGTTGTCTTTAGAAGAAAGAAGAAAGAAAGCTCTGTATCACACTCAGGTATATCAACAGAGGAAAGCCAAAGCCTTCAACAAAGGAGTCCAGGTTAGGCCAATTAAAGAAGGAGATTGGGTACTGAAGTAAGCCAGGCCAATTCCTTTTGATCCTATAGGAAAGTTCAAGCCAAATTAGGAAGGTCCATATCTCGTCAAGAAGATTTTGCCTAAAGGAGCTGTGAAGATATCAGATCTAGAAGGGAATGAGTTTCAGGAAACTGTAAACCTGGATCATCTCAAGAAATACTATCTTTAGAAAAATGTAAAAAAATAATAAATCCCGTTGAGTTGAAAACCTGTTTGGGCGGCTCATGCATAAATAAGGGAGCCCATTAGGATGAAAACCTCACAAAGAGGCATTCTACGTAAAAATTAGGGCAAAAGCCTGCTAGGGTGAAAACCTCCAAAAATGGAGGCAGTCTAGGCAAAAATTAAGGCTAATGAGAGAAGAAAGTGAGATAGCAGTAATATCATTTATAATTATTAAAGTACGCTTCTTTTCTAATACTAATAAAATAAAATAAACTTTGCAAAAGAAAATTATCAAACCTACTTATGATGTCTGATTCCATGTTTGCATAACTAAAAAGCTAAAACACTGCATAGATTAGGGAAAAGGTTATGAGACTTATTTTTCCTATTTCTTTTTCTTCCTTGTCTTTCATCATGTCTTCAAAACTTGCATCCAATTTTGCTCTTGCATCATCCCTTGCCCTTTTTACTACATTCTTTTTACTTGCAGCCATCAGCATATCACATCATTCTCTCAGCTCCTCTTTAGAAAGATCGGCCTACATATCAAGCCAAGACTGGTAATCTTCATCTATTTCATCCTGGAATAAAGTCCAAGCTCTGTAAGAAGAATTAGCACTCACTGAAGCTACCCAAGACTTGTACTGATCATCCATGGCAACACTCTGGGTGAAGTTCAAATTCTTCTGAATGGGCCGGCTAGCCCAATGATGTTGGATGTCTCTCAAGAAATAAGCAGTAACAGCATAAGAGGCAAAGATGGGAATAGCACTAGGAATCCTCTGCACCATTCCGTACTGTCTACATACCTTAGTTGGACAGTAAAAAGTCACTGTTCTAAAACCAACAACCGAAACATAGTGATCTACACAACCAGTAGTCATAAAAGAAAGGTTCCACCATGGACAGTTCCAACGGATTTGATCCTCGCTCCTAGAAGAAAAGAAGTTAGTCCAGCAACCAATCTCTCACAAAGCAGCATGATGAACTCCAGACAAAGCATGTCTCCTAGTTTGCCATTGACGTGGTTTAGGTTTTGGGGATAACTGGGAGCATCATTAGAGCCAATTTCTCTATAAGCCAGATCTGAAGAAGATTCACAAAGTCAGATGAAGCCTTGATAGAACACTGGGAAATATAGAACACCAAAATAGACATACCTGAAGCAGCAAAGGGCTGCCTCTCAACCTTCGGGTATTCTTGGCAGAATCTAAGCCAATTATAGTTTCAGCCAAGATGGTCGGAAAAGGGTTATGTCATTTGTTTACCTGTTCCAAGATATGGGCAATCTGAAAACTGCCTCTACCCTTAGTAGAAATCAGCAAGAAGTGAGAATAAAGGCAAAAGTTGGTAATCATCTTCTAGGATTTGCATCCTTTGGGTTTTGAATCACCCAATTCAAGCAGTCTTTCAATCAAAATGTATAAGCCATCAACACAGGATCGTATCTAGTCAGAAGTCAGCTCAAAGATGCCAGACATGAATTCTAGGGTTGCGGCATACAAGCGATGTAAAGCTAAAGGAGCAGTAGAATCTTGAACTTTGCCTAGAATGCCTTCAAATTCTTCAAACAGGGGGCAAACTCCAATTCCATTAAAATGGAAGACATGATCTCTAGCACTCCAACAATCAGCTGTTGTATGAAGAAGTTTCTAATCATAAGAAAAGTTCAGGAAAGATTTGAATTCTGCTAGTTGGAAAGTGTTCAAAGATTCCCAGAACGGTGTTTCTAAGCTGTTCAGATGTTTCTTCAGGGTTTTCTGAGAGTTCTGGAACATTTTGATTAGTTGGGAAATTTTCTAGGGCTTTGATATGATGTTTTCTAATGTTTTTATGAAGCTACAGTGGTCTTATTTATAATTCACGAAGTCTAAGGAAGTCCAGGGGTGAATAGGAGTTGAAACGGGTCAAGATTTTAAAGACAGAACGACTGCTCAAGAGAGTGGCATTTGTGACCTCAACACCACTCCCAAGAGTGGCGTTACCACCAACACCACTCCTAAGAGTGGCGTTGGAGGTGACTCCGCTCTAAAGAGTGGCGTTGGGCCACAGGAACACTTTTGAGGATGATTTTCAGATTCTTGCAAAATTTTGTGACCCTAGGAGGATTCTATACATGACATTTCATGCATTCATTATAGGAAAAGCATAAATAAACCATGCATACATATTGTATATATATGCAAACATTCATAACTTGTAGGTTCAAGTACAAGAGTTACAAATCTTAAAGTTACATAAAGTTCAGAAAAGTCAAATAAATAAGAAGATGTAAGGGTAGATTATCCAGCATAGTCCTCGTCATTATCATCATCATCATCCTTAGCTTCATAATCATTCTCCTCCTCATCTTCATCATCATCCTCCTCCTCAACATTATCATCAGCACCCTCAATATCATCCTGAGGTGCCTCTAGCTGTCTAACATCATCCTGAGGAGGCTCCTGATCATCCTCCTAGTCATCAGCATCCTCATCATTTTATGTAGCCTCATAATCTGCAAGACGGCTCTTCAGATAGGTGTTTACCCTATAGGCTGAAGCATAGGACTCTCTCCAGGCATCACAACACTCAATAGTGTATGCCTTGATAGCCTGGTATAAAGAAGCAAGACGAGCCACCTCATGCACAGGAACCTGGAAATGAATGAGTCAGTTTAGGAAACTAGATAAAAAAATCAAAAATGAAAAGGGGAAGACTTACATGAGTGTATTCGCTGGTGAAAGCAATAGAAGAGCTAGCTTGCTGTAGAGTATGCTTAAAGATGCTAAAACTAGATCTATGCATGATCGTCGAGCTAGGAAACTCTGTGATATGGCCAAGGATGAAGCAACCATCATCATCTAGAGCATGTCCTCACACTGGACAAGCTGCACGTGGGCTGAGGGCATCTGGCCCTTGAAATGATCGCCCAGACTTCTAGTGCTGGAACTGGGAATATCACTAGCCTGAGAACGTGCTCGAGGTCAAGTTCTGGTGGGAACCTCAGCTGCTTCCTCCTCGATATCATCAGCATCATCATCGGAATCATCATGATCAGGAAAAGTGACAATGCCCATCTAAATCTGTAAGGTGGCAATCCTGGTTAGAAGTCAAAGATCAAGGAATCCATTAAAAGGAAAGCTGAGTAATTTTACCTTGGAAAGCATTCTGTTAGACATAGGAAGTGTAGGAAGGCATCGTCATCTAAGGAATTTCTAATAATCCTTAGCTCATGTGATGAAAGCTGAACACTCAAAACCATCAAGAGCACTATCCAGAAAGTCTCCAATCAAGTCATGACCCTAGAACATGTCCAATGAAGGATCAAAAGGTTCTCTACGGAACCTCACAGTATACTGAAGATGAGTCCTCTCTCCAAGGAACCACATCCTCATCCCAGGTCCTTCTAAGAGAATCCTCATGCCATCTTTCTCCATGGTAGCCACGACATAAGGAGGATGTCTCTCAACTGGGCCAAGCCATCCTCTATCAAGTTGTAAAATACCAGAGAAACAAGGTAAGTCTCTGAAACACTTTCAATTCAGTTTAAATTAACAAAGTTGTTGTAGTTGTACCCTGTCAACAGTAAACGAGTTGAGATACTCGCGATAGTGATGAACTGGAGATGCGTGAATAGACATGCAATGTAAACCCCACCGTTGAAGAACAGGGAATGTATGGGGATGATGTATAGGTAGATATTGGTGTAGCAAACCCATTTCTATGGCCCAAACCTGTAAAATAAGGGATAAAGTCAGAAGCATGCAAGAAAAGAAAGAAGCCACAAAAGTGAGAAGCAACTTACATGAGTAGCGTTCTAGAAGCCACTGCATTTTGCTCCACCATGCACAATCTTGTCCATGAACAGATACATATAGGATAGAGTAGGAGATCCCCAATCATATCTACTCATCTGATCAAAATCCCAGAGGATCAAAACAAAATGCAGAGGGATAGTGGTATTGGTGTCACAAAATAGGGTGCTACCAAGCAAATACAGGATAAAGACACGAGCCACCTAGTCAAACCTCCAATACAAACCCAGTTGATAGCTCTACAAGAGTCTAGCTAAAGCATCAACATAGAGCTTCTTTAAGCATTTGCATGTAAAGAAGCAAAACAGGTATATCCCTAACTCAATCATCTCATTTGCAAGTTTTTCTAATTCAAGTGGCCAAAAAACTCTAGTTCATCATAAATTCATCAAGTAACATGCATATTACTATAATTTTTGAATCATAGAACATCTAAACATGCATCAAAAGTCCATATTCAAGTTGAAAATCGCCCTGCACACTTAAAGGAGTGGCAACGCCAATCCTAGGAGTGGGTTCACCCTCAACGCCACTCCTATGAGTGGCGTTGGTGGTGAACACCACTCCCAAGAATGGAATTGGTGGCATGCTAGTGGCATTGGACACTGTAATTCTTTGTAATTACAGAATAGACAAACCCTAAATGATTCACAAGCAAGAAAAGGAGTTTGGGGCTTACTTGGTCTCTCACAAGGCTGAAAATATGGAATTTGGCATTGGAAAGTAGAGAGATTCCTCCTCCCCTTGGAATTCCTCCATTCAAGGCTCTTTGAGCTTCCCCACGGATAAGAAAGATGCTTACAGGGACCCAGGATTGCTCTAGAGCATGATCATCAGCCATTTCTACTTCTTGTTTGAAGAAATTTGGTAAAGAAATGAAGAAATGGGAGAAGCTCTAAAACCCTAAAGAATGTGAATGAAAGGGCTGCTGCCAATAATAAGAGTTTATACCCTATTTGGCAAATTACCAATTTGGTCCTCGAAAGTTTTATTGCAAATAATGATAAGGGTTTCAATGCAATCAAGTCCATAACTTAAAATTAGGGTCACAGAAGCTCAATTTAGCTCAAGATTGGGAGTAAGTCTCAAAAAGTGTTGAAGATTATAGATGGAGTGTCTGTAATTGACAGAGGAAATTACAAAATGACAGAAAGTCTAGAAAATTACAAAAAAATTCTTAATCACTCTACAACATTGATTAATGAAGAATATGTAAGCATTTGACATCAGAAGACTTTCAGAATCATCAATAATTATTAAACCAAAAGATTTCTTCAGAAATAAAGCTAGAACACTTTTCCCTATTGTGAGTTATAATTGGATATTCTCAAGAAACAGACAACTTGATTCACCAGAGTGAGTCAAAATTAAGATTCTCAATGGAGAGTGTGTTCTCAAAAATCCCAAGTGAAGTCTAGAATATTCAATAAAAGACACAGCAAAATCAGAGTATAATCAATTTAGGAAAGTGCCTAAACTCTATCTTTCTTAGAATGATTGTCCTATGCTAAACGCCGTAAAGGCTAAACATATTCCTTGCTAAATGCCATAAAGGCTAAACGTATTCCCTTGCTGAAGGCCGGAAGTGCTAAATGCTTTTCCTGTTAAGGGCCAGAAGTGCCTGATACTTTTTCTTGCTGAAGGCCGGAAGTGCCAGATGCTTTTCCTGTTAAGGCTCGGAAGTGCCTGATACTTTCCTTATTGAAGGCCAGAAGTGTCGGATTCTTTTCTTGTTGAAGATCGGAAGTGCCTAATACTATTCCTTATTGAAGGCCGGAAGTGCCGGATGCTTTCTTTATTGAAGGCCGGAAGTGCCTGATACTTTTCTTACGGAAGCCCGAAAGTGCTGGATGCATTCCTTATTGAAGGCAGTAAATGCTGGAAATAAACTAGATGTTGGAATTGAATTTAGGCAATAGTGATCCTAGATGAGATTTCATCCTGATACCGGAATAGGATTAGTTTAGAACTTAGGCAGTAATGGTCCGAGGTAAAAGCTTTATTCTGTTTCCCATGGAGTCAAGCTGAGGCAGCCGAGGTCCGAGGTAAGATTCCACATTCCAGAGCTGAGGTACGTATTTCTTTTCCAGAAATTATGTGGTTAGTGCTTTATCGTTATTTTCCATATTATTGGTTAATATTTCAAACCTCCGACAAAAGCGGGGGCAAACTGTAGACTCCTAATTTTTGGATGCAGGAATGGAGAAGCAGCTCGGAGTTCCCAATGATGATCACAAGGCATAAGTAGAGTGATATGGCTTTCATTTTGATCATGTGATGTTTTGAAATGGATTTCACATTTGAAAGTGCATTATTTTGAGCCAGAAAATCATTTTGAAATAAAACTGTGCATTGTTTTCATCATATCTTTTCATACGAGCCTCAAAATGGCCTGAAACCTATTTTTATGTGAATTGGGCCACTCTGCATGTTTTTGTCTATAATACAATTTTTTTCTAATTCTGATGTTTAGGGCTCCAAAATGGGCTTAGAACATCTGCTGCCATGTTAATGGGCTTAGTGTGATGTTTGGGCCTAGATTGTGGTTTTAAAGGTTAGAATGGGCTACATATTTCATTCAAATCTTATGGGCAAGCTTCTTAATTAAATAATTAAGCTCTTTTGGGCTTAAGGTTGGTTAAGGCCCAAGTCCATTTATCTTTTTTAAAATTACAGGAGATCATCTTTTGATTTGAAATTCAAAACATGATTTGTATTAATCAATTCATTCAAAATTCAAAACAAATAATAGAAGATTTAATCAATCAATCTCCATTTCAAAATTCAAATCTCCTGCTTAATTTCTAAGCAATGACACAGAGTCACGGCCTATAAATGGCACACTCAAACTCATTTCAAGAGGTTGGCAATTTTGGAGAGAGTTTACTCGTTTTACACAATTGAGAGAAAAAAAGCTTCTGTAAGTGTTTTAGAAAGAGAAAACATAAAAAAATAAAATAATAGAATAGTACGTGATTTAAAAGAAGAGAAAAGCCAATCAACTCAAACAACTGAGGGAAATCAAGCCTTCCTTAGAAGATTCATTCTTTTTGAACTGTTGTCTATTAAATCTAGAATTCTGCAAATCTTCATTGTAAGTGCTCTAGATCCTTTTTATTGTTAATTTGTTTATTGTTTTCATGAAATTATTATGATCTTCATTCATTGAATGCGTCATAATATCCATCTGCTCAATTTTACCGTGAAAGTTGTACGTACTGCGTTTTTTGCATTTCTCATTTGATTTCTGTCTTACTGATTCTAAACATGTTTATGTGTTATATTTATTCATTTAAAGTGTTCTATGGCATGATTATGTGATTGTTATTGATTATGGATGATTATTATGCAATTTTGCATATGTTACTATACTATACGTGAGTTTTCTGATTTTTCTATTTTTGATGATTTTTATTCTAAAAATTGTTTTAAATCATGTTTATGTTGTTTTTAGATGATTCTAACATGTTTTAATTAACATTAAAAGCATTTGAGTTGATTTCAATTGTTTTCAAAAGTTGTAGTAAATTGTACGTTCATTTCAATTTCAATTTCAATTCACTGTAAGTTGTTTACATGCTATGATTTGGTGTTTTGATGACTTAATGCATATTTTTTATGGAATTTAAATGGTTTCTAAATTGATTATGTTCATTCTAATTGATTTTGGTTTATTTTCATAAAAGTCAGTATGTTGGTTGTTTAATGCATTTGATATGTGTTTACTGTAAGTTCATAGCATGATGTATATAGTTGATTTAAATGTTTTAATGTTTGTTTCTATTGTTTTGATGTTGTTTTAAGTTGTTTTGGATTGTTTTCATGCAATTCAAATGATTTATGAGCATGATTCATGGTTTCTGTAAGCTGTGTAGTATATGTTCACTGTAAATGCCAATTTAGTTTTGTTTGATGCATAGATGCATGCTAGGTTGGGTTGTGCCATATAGACACTTCTTTTAGGTTGTTTACTTCATGCATTGATGTTTTGGTTGAGTCTTCCATCAATATTTGAGGTTTGGTAAGCCCGAAAGTTGCATTTTTCTACATTTTCTGCCTTTCCCTCTGCATATGTGTGGCAACACCACTGATTGGAGGGCATTGAGCTCCAACGCCACTCCTAAGAGTGGTGTTGAGTCTCAACGCCACTCCATGAGTGGTTGATAGTAGAAAGAAGTGGCGTTGCTTTCTGGCAAGGTTCCCCTAGTGCTCTGTAACTCTGGTGCATAAAAATTTCACGTGGAATGTAGCTAAAAGGTAAGTAATCTAACTTTCTTTGGTAAGAAATAGGCAAAATGTG
>CANYLF010386889.1:0-11943 GCA_948193215.1 Bocquillonia castaneifolia
CAGTGAAAATCTACATCATTATGACCAATGTGTGTTCTTGCATTGTCTTGTTGGATGAATATTGGACAGCTCGAGTCCTCTCCCAGCCATTTTTCCTTGATAGCAGGTAGAACTTTGTCGATTAGACATGATTTTATGACTACTCTTATAATTGAAGTTAATGGTTTTGTCTCTAGTGTACCTGTCGGTCCATTAACACTAGCTCTTATAGCTGGCTCTTGAGAGATAAAAGGAAATACACCAATTTTTCCAGAGAAAATCTCATTTCCATCTCCATCAAACCTTGGACGAGCTATAGCAACTAAAAACATGACTTTTCCTATGAAGTTTTTGCTCTTGCAAGTGCGAATTGGATTTTCTTCATCTTAGAGTAAGTAGTACTTTTCAACTTTTCCACTCATGTAAAACCACTTCTCATCAATTTGAATCACATTATACATAACTTTGAAAATCGGATCATGCGGTAGGCTACTTTCTTAAAGCATGGAGATGCAAAATTTCAGTCTTGATATTTTATTTTCTTCCTTTAGAAAAGGCTTTATCGCATTTGTATGTCGTCGTATAGCACTATATTTTAAGAGCCTGTATGTTATACTTGCACTAGTATTTAATGAACAAGCTAAGGATCGAAGAGTTGTCCGATTATGTAATGGAATCTCATAAATTTGCTCTAAATCAATTTCAGTTCTCTTTCTGCCATAATTTTTTGTCTTTTTATGAGATACATCAACTTGTAGTCCACCTTCTTTTGATCGTTTCCAAATCCTCTGAACGGTACGAATGGAAACGAAAAATGATGATGCCACATCTCCGGTCATCCATTTTTCTAATCTTCCATTGACACTTTTCTTAAGCAGTGCATCATATATGGCCTTACATCTATCATTGTTGATAACACTTAGTCCTTGTTGTGGTGTCCCGTTAAATGGAGGGACCCACACGTTTTGAATAAAAAAAATTAAAAGTCAATTGTTTTTGGTCGAGTTAGGCATCGGCTTGGAGAAAATCACCAAAATTTTTGCCTATAAAAGGCATTGCAATTCATTTGCAAAATGTACAGCAGAAGCAAAAGAAAATTGAGAAAAAAAAAACACAGTTTGTAGCATGTGTTTTTGGGGAGGAAAAAATATTTGAGGAGTGACAAAATAGTGAGGTTAACTGGGGTGTTTGGGAAACACTTGGGTGTCATTATTTTGTGGTAATCTCGGAGTTTTGCCTCTTGTATTTTCTAGAGAAGTCCCTCCTGTAAGCCTGCTAATTATTTTATTAGTGGAAGAAATTTTGAAGTTTGACCCGTGGATGTAGCCCAAAATTAAGGGTGAACCACGTTAAATTTTTTGGTGTCATTTTTAAATTATTTTATTTATTTTACTCGTATTTAATTTATTTTGCATCCACCTGCCCTACCGGTCCACCCTTTCGCTGCATCAGGGGAAATATTAACCAGTGCTATTTTTCCCAACAGTCTTTTGTTTTGGCTTTGGTCTTGTGACGATTCTAAATTCATATTCTCATTATTGATAGTGTTTTCTTCGTCTGTTTCAAATATGTAAACATCTATATTAAGAAAAAAAATACAGTCTGCATAATATAAAGATACAACCAATATAACAATCCAAGCACATATATTTAAATGGACAAATCATAACATATTAGAATATGCTAACATGTAATTAGTCCAATTCAGCAATCTATTTGCCAATTTAGCCACTCTGACCATGCTTAAAAAAGGAAAAAGAAATCGAATGTGTTCTAAAGTTAAATTAACGTTTCACAGTTAGTGTTTCCTAAAAAGAAAATTCATCTAAGGGTAGATAACATCGATATGTAAGTACAAAAAAGTGTAAACAAAATTAAAGAAAACATATACTAACATTTGAGTTTAATTGTTTTGGATAAAATAAGCAATGTCCATGCAAAGAACCAAGTAAAATGATATCTAAATAAATCATATAACAAAATTATATAAATACCTGCAGTATTAGAGTTCATTTCTTGCGCTTCAACCTGTATATCATCTTCTATAATTGGCTGTCATGACCCAAATCCGGGTCGGACCGGCGCTAGGGAATGGGCAAGTTTAAAACCACCGAAACCTATAGCAAGCCAGTAACCTAACTCGAATACTATCCAAACCAAAACTCACTTATAAATCATATCACTTATATTAAAACTTAGTTTGCAATTTCATTTAAAATCATTACATTATATTTACCATCAAATAAAATTATATAATTAACACTAAGGAAATAAAGAGATAAAAATATAATGAAACCATACGTCCCTTTTATACGATTAATATGACTTTAACTACTACAATTGTGGAGTAACTCGACTTAAGAATAATAAAAATATATGTAATAAATAGATAACCTTGCAGAGAAAGGAATTGCAAGGTGACCGTTAACGAATTAGTCTGACTCTTGGGAACAACCTGTAAAAATAATAGATTGAGGGGAGTCAGACCTCACTGAGTGAATTAATATTATATCTATATTGTACAACCTAAACACACAATCAAGCAACATATATTTATATATAAACAATATGTACATGCACACACGCACATTTACACAAATGGTTTTCAATTCAATAATTATTACAATCAAACAAACATACGAGGATGCAGGACCGAAACAGAACACCTAATACTCCTAACCCTCGCGTAGCCATATAGGCTCTCTTAGATCCACACTGTTCTCTTTTTCCAAAGTTAAGTATCTGGCACCCGGGAAGCCCTCACCGAGCAAGCCTAAAAAAATATAAACAACTGCCGCCCGGGAAACCCTTACCGAGCAAGCCGCAGTCGAGGAATAAGGAGGATCGACGCCCGGGAAGCCCTCATCGAGCAAGCCCTATCCTTAACCCTAAGTTAGTACACGTATCTCGTCTGGCGCTCGGCAAGCCCTCATCGAGCAAGCCCCAAAAAATAAAAGCAACTGCCGCCCGGGAAGCCCTCACCAAGCAAGCCGCAGTGCAAAAATAAATAAAAAGGATTGGCGCCCGAGAAACCCTCATCGAGCAAGCCTTGTCCTGAACTCATAAAATTCTACATACCTGACTCCTGTGTGCACACAACCTAACGACACCAAAGATTACCCCCTAGTCTTTCACAGTCATAGTTAGAATCACTATCACATCACACTCATATCACAACGTATACTATATATATATATATATATATATATATATATATATATATATATAATTGTAATGATATCTATAAATAAAATATATGCTATTCACATGTTTATTTTGAATGATAATGTTAATAATACTAATAAAATGAAATGAATGCAATTCTACGTGCAAATTCATAAACATACAATTAACTCACAATATTATTCTTCTACGTAGCAACATGATAATATTTAATAACATAATAAATATACTAAATATATGTATATATAAATAATTCAATTATGTCAAGCAATTATGATAATTATTATTATTCAGATTAAACAAGAAAACAAATATAATATTGGCATGCAATTTATCTAAGCATAATATAAATATAACATTAACTCACAGATTTATGAATATCCTTTTCCTTTACGAATCCCACCATTTCAAACTTGCACCTTTTTAAGCTAATCGACCGAACCGATTTTGGGAGGATGAATATTTTATTAGAAAAAGAAATGATATTAAATTCTAAGAATCCTAACACTAGATTATCTATTGACGCAGTTAATACCCTTTATTATTCTTAAACAATATACTACATTCTATTATATTATTTTAACTTGATATCAAGTTTTACAAGAAAATTCGACAGAACCTCCCCTGTAAAATGGACATCTCTCCACCGAGGTGGAGCCCATCTTGCATAGAAAATACACTTCTATAGTTTCCACTAATTGCCGGGCCTACCATTATGCCCGGACTTACCAAACATTTCGATTATATCATCAAAACCACATCATCTATAATTTTACATTATTTAACTTATCACATTATTTATACCCATTAATTAAACTCGTTCAAAGTCTGATCAGTCCTTAACAGTCCAATAATTACAGTTTACAGTTATACGGTTTAACAGTCCTAATATTCAATTAATTAATTTGATCATTAACTTTATCCTATGAAATTCCAATTCAAGTTAATTAACACATATATAACATGATTATAACATAAATAACATTTAAATAATCAAATTAGACGCGTAACACGTAAATCGAGAACTTCCATACACCGACATTTAACTTCCGGGATTTTTAATTCAAAAACCGTATTGAATTAGACCGACACGCAGTTATGAAAATTACTCAAAATAATTTTCTGGATTTTATAAAAATATTTTTAGGCTTGTTGGAGGTGGGACCCATTGCCACCACAGACGGCGGTGAGTGAGGTTCACTGTTCGCCGTCTATGGCGGTTGGAGAGCTCCCCAGCCTCTACCAACTGCCTAGAAAGCTTCACAACTCACCTAGAAGTCCAAATCTAGCCTCCACGCACCACCAGTTGGCCTGAAGCTCACGGATCGAGCTGTTGAAGCTCACCGGCGCCGATGAACCTCTCCAACTCCGTTCTCTAGCCAAACAGCTTCATTTCGATCACAGTTTGAGACTAATCTACTCTACTCTCGATAATCTATTGATCTATGGTCTCAAATTGGATCGACGATCACCGGAAGAGCTTGAACGACGGAGGCCAAAATTCTTAAACCTTTCGAGGCTCTGTTCTTCTCGGTTCGGAAACGATAGGCTAAAAAATTGGTGTAGATTAGTTGGAAATTGAATAAGCTTTGTTTTGGCATATGACTCATCACTGGAGAAGCCAAATGACGATGAACGATGGCCTAAAAACCGTCCAGCTACAGTGGATATTTTAGAGAGTTTTTGGTACTGTTTGTGTAATTAGTTTTTAAGTTTCTTCTTCAATTTGGTCCACCTGCTGTATATGGGTATATAACTCTAAGTTTCTCTGTTTCAAATAGGTCCTTTTCTTTCATAAAAAAATTATCCTTAACTCGGTTAAATCCTAAATTTTTATTATAAGCTTGGGAGTATATTTTTCACTTTTAAATAAAATTTTAGCTATAAATGAGTGAAATTTTGATATTTATTAATAATACTATAAATTTATAAAATTAAAATTTTAGTCTCCAAATACGACTTTAAAATGAATATGTATAAAATGTATAACAAATTATTTAAATTTGAGTTAAAACTTATATACGAATTTAATATGAGAAATATATCGTATATTAGATTGGATATATATATATATATATAACAAAAAGAAAGCTTTTTATTAATAAGAAAATCTACATTAAATCTTAATCATAAATTTGAAATCCTTAAAGTTTGATTTGTAAAAAAATTCGAGAATCACCGAATATTACACACATTAATTAGTTTGATCGAATTTTTTGCCCACCTCCTTTGAAAGGATACTCAGGGTTTAATTTTATAAACAGTATAGATGTAAATAAGTTACCTTAGGATTTAAAACGCTACATCTTTGAAATGGAATTAATTTTGTTTTAAAGTAAACTAGCTAAGAGCCCGCGCTTTGCACGGGAAAATTTAGTTTATTAAGATCTATAAATTTTTTAATTAATTGTTAAAAATATATCATATATAAAATAATAATAATAATAATAATAATAATAATAATAATAATAATAATAATAATAATAAAATAATATACAAAAACCAACGGAGCATTGGACCAACTGGCAAAGCCATTGGTATCAAGGGTGTTCTCTTAAGGGAGGTCTCGAGTTCGAACCTCACCACCGTTGGGAGAGGGTTGCTCCATTTGAGGCTTCTCTTGACTGGAGATTAGTCTGGGTAACCGTAAAACGGGACCTGGGATACTCTGGGTAACAACAGTTATAATATATATATATATATATATATAATTAATCTTTAAATAAAGATAAAATATCAATTATATTTTTTAAATAAATGAAAATTTATTTGATATTTATGGTGATTTTTATACTTTGTTTATAAATTAATCCTATATAAGTTAAAAGTTAAAAAAATTAAATCTTAAATACATATATTTAACTGTGGAAAAGTTTAGCATTAATTTAAAATTAGTTTATAAGATATTATATACCTCAATAGTTCATTAAATCTAAAAAAAAATCATATGTTACAATTTTATTTGATTCTAATCGATCAAACATATCAATTAATTAAAGGTAATCAATTTGTACATTTGTTAATTTAGTATATATAAAAAAGGTCCAAAATATAATTGAATTAAGAAAACATAGTTTAAATAAAATATTAGGAATATTCATACTAATTAAAATAATAAATCTATTGATGCGAATTCAGCACTACTCAAGGGTATTGGACGCCAATCTTGAAGTAGGAAATGTTCAAACACAAGCAAACCAAGACAAACTAATCAAACGTGATAAGATCTCTACCTAAAAAGATAGCACCCTTACCAATATGCTGATTTCGTCTAAAAACCCCAATGATCAACTTGAATGTTTGCAATTAAATTGATGGAACTAGCACCCTTAGCTATATAGAACTAAGATCTCTAGTTATAAAAAAGATGAATGCTTAAACAACCTAAAACTAACAAGTTAATAGATTATTTAAGGTAGAATTTGAATAAACTAACACATAGTTTAATTCAAGAAATCAATAAGGAACACCTTAAAGATAATAGGCAAAGCCTAGGTTTTTTTGCATAAAGCAACAAAATTTTTATTAATTGAACTTATTAATTTCGTCCAACCCCTATGGCTCTTTATATAGAACTTAAAAAAAGTAATTCTAATCCTAAACAACAAGGAAAAGTCGGCCAAACAACCTTGGCTTACAAGAAAAGCAAATAAAGATAGAAATCCTAATCCTAGTTGGAAAACTAAAACTGGCATATTACAACTCTAATATTGTGACCTAATTCTGATTCCCTTAGAGACCTTAAATTAAAAACCTTAAAACATATGAATTGTAGATCTTGAAGTCCTCTTTCCGTGGGCTTTTGAATCGCCTTAATCGGAGTTGTGTAGCAAAAGTTATGGCTCGAACAAGCTGCTATATTCAGTAAATCCGATTTTAACTTCCAATTGGATTTGGAATTATGGATAAATACCCAACCTTTAGGATTAGGTTTAGGGTTTCGACCCTTGACCATTAACTTGGTCTTGGGTTGACCTTCCTTGACCTTTGACCTTTGATCATTAGGTTTACTTTGACTTTGACTTGTTGACTTTCTTGACTTTGTAGAATTAAGCTTGTTTCTGTCTTCAAATCATTGTCATCACCACTCAAACATGCTACATAGTCATTAGTCCATTCCTTGCTTCCTTGGATCATATCAACTTGAAATTCACCCACTTTGATAATTTTGACATTGATGAGGCAGCCAATGATGTGGCCAGGCAGATTGTGGGTTCTGATAGTGAACTTGAGAAGAGAATAAAGTTTGAAACATGTGATGTGATGGAGTGAAAGAGAGGCTCAAAGAATATAATTGCATATTCTTGGCAGCTCTGGCTGGGATGAGCAAAGAAGAGAAAGTGAAGATTGTTGGACATTTGAGGAAGTACATGAAGGAAGGAGGGACATTGCTAGTGAGAAGTGCAAATGGTAGTAGAGCTTTTCTTTACCCTGTTGTTGATGAAAATGACTTGGTTGGATTTCAGATTCTCTCCATTTTTCATCCCACTGATGATGTTGTCAACTCTGTTGTTCTTGCAAGAAAGAAGTCAGGATTTTGATATCAATATTATCATGGAGGTTTATATATATTTGCCTAGCTAGATGGTGATTTGGTGATCTAGGCAAGATTATTTTTCTTATTTTTTGCATGTTTTTTTAAGTGAGTTTGTTGCTTTTGTCCTTACCGTTTCTTAATAATTTATGTGACGAAAGTACATGTGTTGTTTTCATCTCTTAATTAGTCTGGGATTTTGCTGGGTTTATTATGCATTTGTATTTTTTTTTTGAAATATATGCATTTGTATTTGTATTTGATACGATAATTAAAGAAAGTAATTTGCTATTATATTTTTGTCCTGTTAAAAAAATGTTAGCCACTGCTATATTTTTAGTTCAAAGATTAAAAGAAAAAAAAATCCAAAGATTTTGCCCAAATTAAGTTGAAATAAATTTTTGTCTCCACAAGACTTAGTCTAGTGGTTGAGACGAGTCCTAGCTTTAGATCCCTCCTCCCCTTAATAAAAAAAAATTCAAACAAGTTTTATTTTTATATTAAGCTTTAAATATTTTGAAATGAAACAAATAAGATCCAAAACCTATCAATGCACCGGTACTATCCATATAGATCGGAGGTAAAGATTTTAAGTTTAAGACCCACCCACCCTTACCAAATTAAATATAAAAAAATCCAAAACCTAATGCATGTACTATTCTCATGGAGTGATTATTTAAGTTTTTAGCAAAATGTTAGATTTTTTTTTTTTTGTATTTTTTCTTATTTTAATAACTAGTCAAAGCACGAGCTGTAGTTTATTGAATTAAATGTGTATAGGAATTAATTTAATTTATTAAAAAAATAATTCTAATTCTATATTATATATAAGAAGTATTTGATTAGGTTACAAAGTTCACCAACTTATCTTTTTTGAAATAAGTTCCATCAATGTATCTAGTTGAGTAACTTTTCTTGACTGTTAATAGTTACTTCATGATAAAAGACGTATTCTATT
This sequence comes from Bocquillonia castaneifolia, assembly GCA_948193215.1. NCBI lineage: Eukaryota > Viridiplantae > Streptophyta > Magnoliopsida > Malpighiales > Euphorbiaceae > Bocquillonia > Bocquillonia castaneifolia. The sequence continues at coordinate 8,655 of CANYLF010386889.1, forward strand.
AAATGAAAATGAATTATTAAAAAAAACTTCATGATAAAAGACAGTAATCTATTAAATGAAAAGGAATTATTAAAAAATTTAATTCTGAATTATTACAACTCTTTGAAACTAAATTTAAATAAACCATTTTTATAATTCTAAAATGTTTTAATATTTAATCCCTATGTTTAGATGTGATAAATGTCAATTTATGATAAAATAAATAAATAAAAAGTGTTGTAGTACTGTATGGTGGATGCATCTATGCTAAACTCTTTTTTCAAAGTGTATTTTTGAAATCATTTTATTTGATAAGATATGAAGATATACAATTATTAAAAAGGAAATAGCAATAAATTTTTCAAGAATAAATCTTAATGAACAGATCCAAGAGCCAAAATATTATACTTTATTAGAATTAACTGGTATAAATGAAGGAGGACTTGAAGGAATTAGTGTTCAAAAGGTCAAGAGAAAAATGGAAAGATATATTGAAGTCCATTATTAATAATATAAGTTTGTACAATTAAAATGCACACGTCAAGAAATAGAAGGATAGGATAGAGAATGAGTGAAGCTAAAACAAAGATAACAACTGATAAGGGGTATTGACAACCCAATCACTGGGCAAAACAAAATGCAGGAGCGCCTTAGCAACCTATTAGCAGTTCTATAAATTCACATGATAAACCAAAAACACAGCATGTGAAGGCAATAAATAAGTGTTTAGCCTCATACAAAATTGATTTAATCTCCCAAGACTCGGCAATGGGTTTGTGAAAATCTGAAACTACAGTGCTGGAGTCCGAGAAGCTAGATAGCCACCTTGGCAAACTGACAGTTTATGGCCAACTTGACTCCCAACAAAAAAGCTTTAGCTTCAGCTTCCAGAACAGTAGGCCTGTGCATTCGGTCGGTCCGGTCGGTTCGGTCTGAAAAAATAAGAAACCGATCAGTCTAAAAGTCATAAAATATTGGACCGAACCGACCAATTGAAAGGAAGAAACCGAAAAAAAATGTAGGGTGTTAAAATTCCGGTTCGGTCGGTCTTCAGGCTAAAAGATCGGGTTGGGCCGATGGGTTGACCCTTTATAATTTGAAGCCCAAATTCGTATATTTTACCAAATTCCATTTAAATTAAGCACCATAACATAATTTGGATGACAAAAAAAATTACATTCTCACTAAATTAAGCCAATAGAACACCAAATATATAATATATATCAACTTAGTTGCTATTCAAACATTCCCAAGCAACTACAAATAGTGAACTATACAAAAAGCATATAGATATGCTCATATGCACAAAGCCACAAACTGTTTATAATTGTATCATCATAATATGCAAGTGTTCCAACTATATATCCTTGCTAATTTATCCCAACTATCCTTGCTAATCTAACTGATTCAAAATCAAAAAAAGAACTGATATTCTAACTATTATGCACCAAAAAAATATAGAACTGATTTTTAAAAATTTGTATCAGTTCTTCAAAAAAATATTAGTAGCTGCAGCAGAATATATAATTTGAAGTGCAGGAGCATCAAACATGAGCAAAAAAATTATATACACTATCCACCATAGACAAAAGAAGAAGGTATACCTACAAGAAAATGAAAGTAATAAGTAGTTCAAAAGTTAAGCAAGAGAAACATAGAAGAGAAGATAGAAAATAGAAAAAAAAAAAAAGATTAAAAGGTGGGCTCAGATTCAAAATGTTGTCAATCATTAAATAAGGCGAGATGATAATTGGTTGCACTTGCGTACCTTCTAAACTATCAACATGTATTATTTACTTAAGATACTTAAGTGGTGGAAGCATCATCATAGCCCAAAACAAGTTGTCAAAAAATAGAAGTGATGTTTTGCAAAAAGTGTTAAAATATGTACAATTACAAAACTGTTTTGAAAGGTAAAAAATAAGTTTGAAACTATGAAAAAACTTATAAATATAGGTAAATGCAGTAAGTAAAATAAGAAGTTTATATATGCAGAAAGCCGGAAACTAAATTTTCAGAAGCATAGTTAAAAGGTTAAAAGCAGTGCAGTTTATATAAATTAAAATAAAGAAAGGTTAAAGCTTCCACCACTTGTAATATAATATGCAACAAGCACTTAGCATCCAAGGGACATAATCAGAATTATTAGGGACAGAAAATAGAAAGCTTTTAACTTCCACCACAGAAAACCTTTCCCATCAAAAGAGGCAGCAATCACATTCCATTTCAGTTTGTAGGATTAGCATTAGTTGGAAATTCTAGAACAAGATACATATAAAGTGAAAAATAAATAAGTCAGTTACGAATTGTAGTTAAATAAACAATAAAGAAAGGATATGAAATAGGGAATCAGTTCATGACCTTTCTCAAAGTTTTCTAGCTGCTCAATTGATTCCTCGGCCACAAGTGGGGTACTTGATGGCCTTAGCCAATCTTGCCCACAAACCAATGCTTCCACAATCTTAGGAGTCATGGAACTCCTAAAAGAGTCTAAAACTCTTCCACTTGTACTAAAGGCAGACTCTGAGGCAACAGTTGAAATAGGGACAGCCAAGATATCACGGGCCATTTTAGATAGAGTTGGAAATCTATTTGAATTGAGCTTCCACCACTTAAGTATATCCATTTCATCATCCTCTAAAATTGCTTCACTCAAATAGATTTCCAATTCAATCAATTTATGGAGTGAATTGCCCAAATCTTGCATATGTTGCCTGAATTTTGCCTTCAAGATTGAGACTGGCTTCTTCACAATAACAGAATTAGTTGGCAGCACTGACTGCCCTAATTGAGATTGACTCAAATTAACTTGAGAAGCAACAGCATTAGTAGTAATAGAGGTTGAATCATATAAGCTCTTATACCATTCAAACAACAAAGTCATCTCATTCTTGATAGAATCAAAGAGAGCCTCACCTTAATCATCTCCAAACATAGTTATCAATGAGAATTTCATGTATTGAAACTTACAAGAAGGATCAAGAACATTAGCAAAAAAAATCAACTTGTTCATTTTTTAAGGGTGTCCCCAATACTTATCAAACTTGCTATTCATTTTCTCAGCCATATGTCTGATCTCAAAATCAGAACTGACATGCATATCTTTCAAGAACAAATGCAGCTCACAAATCTCTTGAAAATGCATATTAGACGTGATATATAGTGAACCAGAGATGCGGAGAGTGGCAAGATAAAAATGATGCAAGCATTCAGTGAACTTTCTCACTAACAACCAATCAACAACATCAGGGATATTATCATTCAAATCATTCCTAAAAGATGATTCCTCTTCATCATATTTCTCAAAGGC
>CANYLF010386897.1:0-25846 GCA_948193215.1 Bocquillonia castaneifolia
AAAAAAAAAAACTATTTGTGGGTTTAGTCTTGAGGGTGTTGAAGGTTTTTGAGGTCAAAGTAAGTTATCCTAAAGACTTCAAATAGCCTTTCCTTTGCTTTTTGAGTCATGCATTGATTATTGTTTCTTGATCATCTAAATTTTTGTTTAATTCTGCTTGTTTACTTTTAAAGTACTGCTTACACTCTCGTCGCTCGTTATTAGTTTCAGCTATCTCTTTTATCATACAAACAATTTTGCGATTCCAGGTTCTGAAATTGTGATATTTTCTGGCTGTTTATATTTTTACTTAATTTGATGGCTGTGATGGGTTCTTATAATTAGTCATAACATTGGAAATTCTTGTGAATTACGGGAAGCTACTGAACTAATAGATATTGTGTTTGAAATTTGAATGTACTTGGTTGATATTTTGATTACTTGGGTCTTCAGTATTCTACACCAGAGTATTCCTGTTGTTTTGTTTATTTAGATTTAGTTCTTCTGGCAATTTACAACTAAAAAGAGTTAACTGTCGGCATTGTTGAGGCTAAATTTTATTCAAGAAAAGTTGAGCTTCTTCTTTATTCCAAGAAAAGTTCAGAAATTGTAAACCTGCAACTTTGAACTCTATAGCATATTTTTGACAGGACTATGCCCTTTGTTTATGTTTCCAATCCTCTTTTGGTTGGTAGAATCTGACTCAAAAATTTAATCAGTGGATAGTGCATTTAGCTTGCTGTTGTCTATCCGTTTTGTATTCATGCTTTTGATGACAAGGTTATGTGCTTGTTGATTTAACTGCAGTTAGTTTATTTTTCTGTTTAGCAGGTTAACGAAATTTGTGTTTTTGTGTCTCTATACAAAAGATATACATGAATAACAGAAGTGAAGGCGTACCACTGTTGATAAGTATATACAATAAACTTGAAGATAATATTGAAGCTATGTACTCAGAGGTGGATGTTATCATGCAACAACAACAGGTTTATTTTTATAGTTTCTTTCATTAACATTTTCAGATTTCTATATAATTCAATTCTTTATGGAAATTTTTTTTTGCATTGGTGATTTGGTGAAAAACGGTTTATCCTTTATGTGATTCTAAGTGTCTGGTTGTTGAATGCTAGAGCTTGGTTGGTTTATACTTTTGAAGTACCAGGATTAGTTCAAAGAATGTACCAGGTGGATTTGTTTTTCCTTTTGAACACCATTACTGAGGATTAGGAATAATACAATATTATTATTCCATAGAAGGGAAGGTAAATACCAGTATCCATGAAACATTTGCTCAAGCTACCCACAATGACATAACAAAAGAACATATTCATCCTGCAGCCCTCCATAATTTTGCCAAATCTATGAATGCATTGATGTTGCTTCTTTCATAGCTGCTGCTCAAGTTCCTCATCTTCATCTAAGTTCATCAAAGTATGCTTGCTCCTGTTACTATGGATTTTCTCTCATAAAAATCTGCTTGCCTTGTTGGATAGGAAGGATTCGAATATTTGGAAAACAAGTTGCAAACAGTGGGTGCCAGCTTCAAGCAATTTTGCTCAGATATGGTGCAGGAGATTTTTCCACAATGTTCTGATAATTCAGCAAAAGACGAAGCCTCTGAGTCTTCTTTAGTACATAACACTGAAAAATGTGATAATTCAGCAGAAGATGAAGCATCCGAGTCTTCTTTAGTACAGAACACTGGAACGGCCAATAAATTGTCAAGGGAAGGCATTGATGAAGACCAGTTGGAAAAGGTAGCTTGCAATGCTTGTCAGTTGCACCCCTCATTGGCTCAGGAGCCTGAAAAGACAAGCCCAAGTGGCCATTCAAAGACTAGGTCTTATGAGGAGAAACAAATGCAGGTTGAGATGCCTGATAGTGTAACTTCAGACGAGAATGTTTTAAGTTTGTCAGAACTCTCCCCAACCTCAGATGAGCTGCTAGAGAGTAGCTTTTATGAAGTAAAACAAATTCAGATTGAGATGTCCAACAATTTCACTTCAGATAAGAATAATCCAGGTCTGTCAATATTGTCCTCAACATCGGACGACTTGCTGGAGAGTAGCTCTTGCACAAAAACAACCCCTTCAGTTTTTTCATCTTCAAATTCTGTCGGTTCATTTCACTCCGTTGCAAGTGGGATCTTGGATTTTGAAGATTTTTCTAGTGAGCCTTCAGCTGGATCAACTGGTAAGTATTTTTCCAACTGATGTGTAATCCAGTCTATTTTCTCATACTTGATGTTAGAGCGGTTCAATGATTTAGATTAGAACCTTGACTTAATTATCTGCAACTCATTTGATGAGCCCGAGTAGAAGTAATATCAAGTGACATGTTAACATTTCAAGCACATTATTGAATATCTTATATAATCCTGTTATCTTCATTGTTAATGTACTTCAAAGCAGAGCTGATGCTAAGAAGGAAAACAAACCTATTTAATATGATCAACTTTCTCCCGTTTTGCATTCTGCTGAACTGAAGCGATGATACTAAAATTAAATATTTTGCTTTCTACATTGTTACAGGAAAATTAGACAATTCAGTTGATGATAATACTTATATCAGATCATCTCATAGGACGAAACTTGACGAAAGTTGCGTAATAGTAGATGGCAGTGAGTTTTCTTTTGTTTCATATGAAGCAGGAACGCTTAGATCTTGGAAGGCATGTATTAATAACCCCTCCTTCCCTTTCCATCTCGAATTTTGTTATTGAAATGAATTTTGTATTCCCACATAAAAAAACTTGCCAAAAATGTAACAACCGATCGATGTTTCTTTCAATTTCCAGGAAATTGGAAAATTCTGAAGTATAGCTTCTTTTTCCTTTTCATGCAGGAACAACTGGAGACCTTGACTGAAAAAGAGGATGTTGATGAGCATGCTGCTGAATCGGATCGACAGGATGAGGAAGATTCAGCTGTGTCATCAAATCATGAATCATGTGAATCTGATTGGGTGATTGTTTAGATATATTGTTAGTTTGGCAATTCACCTGCTTGTGTCATCTCACCCCACAAATAAAGGGGATACTTTATATTGGGAATCAAACCTGAAATTTTCAGATTCTACATTAGTCTATATTTTTGGGAACAGGATGTTAATTTTCAATGTTTTTTTCAGAAAAAAAATCTTTCAGAGGAATTTTTTTTTTATTAATTTTTCAATTTCTGTTTCTCTAATCAAGTAATCAACAACATCATCCTTATGGGAAAATATTTCCATTAATTATTTATTACTAGTAAAAAGAATAGAAATGTATCCAATCCCATGTGAAGCCACACCCAAAGAAAGGAGAAATTATTGGGTGTACCGTCACGTAGAATTATGTATTTATCATAATTATGTATTTATCATAATTATGTATTTATCATTGAATGTGTGACACGTATCACAATGCATTTCATGATTGGCATGTTGACCATTAAAACCAATCAACTAATTATGAAATGCATTATGATATGTGTCACACATTTAATAATGAGTGCATAATCCCACCTGACGAATTCCCACCTGACGAATTCGGTGCATCAAATAATTTTTCTAAAGATAATGTTAATATGGTGGTATTTGTGAGGCACTCCACATCCCTAAAAAAAATGCCATGTATTTATACTTTTTAACATATTTATTATTTTTTTTAATATAAGATCTTTATAGTTTCTATTTCAAAAAAAATTATTATTTTTCTTACAAAACATTATTTATTTCACTAAATAAATAAAAAGCGAGCCTATATTGTTTTTATATTTCTATATTTTTTTATAAAAGATAAAAAAAATAGGACCATTAATACAAAAGAATGAAAGATACAACTATATAATAGCGAGAAATCATCTCCTTCCCTATATATGTATAGGAGAGAGAGGAAAAAGAATATTTATAATAATAATAATATGGCAGGGGTACGTTTGGGACCATGTCCTCCGATAATTGAGGGAAATCATTTCCTTCTTCTTCTTCACGCTCACAAAATCCATTTCAACTATAAATACTATTCCCATATTAACAACCTAAAATCCAAGCATTTTTCAATGGCTACTTATGCTTCTTCTTCTTCAAGCCCTAGTCGTCCCAATCAACCTTCTCTCCTCGTCTTCTCAGGTATTTTGTTTTTCTTTAATTTTGTGGTTTTTGGATCTTTAATTTACGCTGTAATTACTGCTGCTAACATTTATTGTAATGATAATGATAACTCAGGTGGCACTGCATTTAATGGAGTAGTTGAAGAGCTTAAGAAATTAACAACACGTGTTGCTCACGTTCTCCCTGTTTCTGATGATGGTGGCAGTACTGCTGAAATCGTTCGAGTCCTTGGTACTCTTCTTCTTTCATTTTGTATTGTCTTATATACACATTGTTTGATTATTGTGACTGAAACTTAATACACTACTAATTGATCGTTAGAATTATACTATTTATTAGTAATAAATTATGATTATGATTACCATAGGTGGTCCTGCTGTTGGAGATATTAGGTCTAGATGTTTAAGATTATCTGATCAAAGTACTTGTGAGGCTCTTGCTGTTCGTACATTGCTCGGTCATCGATTACCTCTTGATGCTCCTAATGCTAAATTAGAATGGTAAATTTTTTCTTATGCTTACATTACTGTTCTTATTAATCTCAATGTAGCTTTTATAATGTTGTTAACTATGTTCTTATTACATTTTTTTTCTTCTTGTGTCTGATTGGATGTTCATCTTATAATACTATTATATTTAGATTTAAATTTTGAATAACTGAACTGTATATTGCATAAATTATTTTCTTCTTTTTTTTTTTATGGTTGTGTTATATCCTGAATGTTTCTCATTTACTTGATAGGTATTACTATGGTGGGAGTATTGAATAATAATGTGCTGAGTTGAGAAATTTGAAAACAGGTATAACATTGTGGAAGGAGAACACTCTTTATGGACTGGTGTATCAAGACCATACAGAGAAACAATTCAAGCTTTTCTCGTTTATTTCCAAAATGAGGTATACTAGTTTTGAATGTATCTACTCATTCTTGATCATTATTATTATTTTTTTTTTTGAGATATAGTGTTTGGGTTCCTTCTATTTTTGTTGATAAAGAGCAATATATTCTTGCTTTTTTTTTTCTGTCAATCTTAGCTGATTATAAAAGGGATATCGTTAGTTAATTTTACGTCCTGCTAATTTCCCATTATGTGTCATTTGAAGTGAATTACAGACTAAAAATTGTTGCATTGATTGGCAAGAACTAGGATTTGGAAAATGAACTGGTCAATATTTTTCAAGGGACCTTGCAAAGTGAAATGGATCTTTAAAATGCTGAAATTTATTTCTATAATTTGCTGCTGGCCTTTTCCTCTACATCCTACTTCATTAAACTCATTCCTGTAATGGTTAATATGAAAGTAACATGATTTTTCATGAACACAGATTCTGCGCCGGCCCAATGAATCATTTTGCTTTAGTAATGGCAGGTAAAGAAAGGATCTTTCAGTGATAACAAATATATGATTACACATTGAAGTTCTCATTTCACTGCAATGTTCAGTCTTTCTTTTTCATCATGGTTTAACTGAGTTCTATAATTTTTGCAGCATTGGAAACTTTTTCTTTGCAGGAGCACGCATATTTTTTCAGTCTTTAGATGCTGCAATATTTTTGTTTTCACGTGTTTCAGATATTCCACCAGAAAGTTTGGTTCTCCCTGTGATCTCAACAAATGACAGGCTTACATTAGGATGTGAATTATGGGTATAACTTCCAATTTACATTTCAGTATGTGTGTGTGACCCGTTCAGCATATATTGTGTTTATATTTACGTGATTCATTGTTTTTCCCAATTAAACCGGTGCTCATAACCATTCCGGCATATGATAGTTTGTTGACTTTTGCAACTTGTGGAAGATGTTTTACATAATTGTGTAATGTAACCTTTTTTTTTTTTGGTATTCCCATTTCCTTTTGTAATCATGCTGCCAAATTTTGCATGGGCACCAATTATCTTACCTTTTCTTTATAAATTTTTGTGAAATTGACATGTAGGATGGGACTATTATCCGAGGTCAGAATGAAATTTCTCATCCAACCAATGGTGCCATGCAACCAGTCAATAAGGTACCCCAGTATAGCTGCAAACTGTCAGAAGCTAATATTTATTATCAACTAATTACTGCATCACTTATCAAAAAAAAAAAAAACTTTTGCTGCATCATATATTTATTGTGAATACTTATACAATAATTTTCTTATTATGCAAGAAAATGTTTCTCGCTTACCATGATCAATCTTATTGGAAGATAGTCTTATGGTAGGGATGTTCTTCGGTTCCAGCACTAACCTCGAGAATAAAGAGGGTGTTCTACATGTCAAGTGAGGGTGGACATTTGCTGCATGAGGTGAATGATAAATGTTTTTGTTCTTCTATATAGATAAACTTGTCATTTTCTTGTTCTTTCTCATATCTATTTGTGATGCTAATGCTATGTCATACTGGGGAGCCAAATTTTTCTGTTTACAGACTACTGTCGTTTTTTGGTTATGTGTACTATAGATGGGAATGATGATTTTCCTATCTTAGTGATTTTATTATGCATTGCCTTCCCTTGCCATGACTGAATTTGCCTATGATCAATCCTTGCTTTGAGTGACATTGAAAAGCATTTGACAGTGTGCTACTATGTTAGCACCTTATTTTCATTTTGAAGTTCACTTTTAACCCAAATGAGGGGAAAATCGAAACAATTTTGGTTTTTCATCCATGTTTTTATATTTAACACAAAATTAACTTCAAAATGAGGGGAAAATCGAAAAAATTTTGGTTTGTGATCCATGTTTTTATATTTAACACAATTTTGTGTTAAATATAAAAAACATGGATGAAAAACCAAAATTGTTTTTATTTTCCCCTCATTTTGGTAAAAACCAAAATCTTTTATGTTCTTAACAAGTGTCTTTTCTGATATTCGATGTTCATTTTTTTGATTGATAGGTCTTTCCCACTGTTAACTCACCTGTACTGGATCAATTGAGAAATGTGGAATGCATTGTTTATGCTATGGGATCTCTCTTTACATCCATTTGCCCATCGCTGGTAACATCCTTGACCATCTATGAGCACATTGCCTCCACTATCGGTTCTTTCTTTGTACCTCAGGATGCGCTCTATGCCTCATATACATGTTGGTTTGATAACTTAGGCACTTTTGTTGTTAGTTTAACCATACATATTCCATTAAAAAGGAACATTATTTTATCCAAACATACATTTTTATTCCATAAAAGGTTGGGAAATGTTATTTTGTTTTTCTTTAAAGTTATCATTAACTATGAACTATATTTAGGTATTACGTGGCATTGGGGAAGTTATCTCTTCAAGGACGTGTCCCAAGGTATGTCTTAAAGCTTCAACTAGCGCAATCAATGCAAGATTGCAGTATCTTTTTTAGTTTATATGCATGAAATTGGATGGAGCTTGAAAAAGACCAAGTCATACAGCTATTTCAATTTAGTGTTTAACATGCATTTTATGATTTAACACATCTACTCTATTGATTTAGTTTTTTCTGATATTAGGTCCTTTTGCTGAATGGGACTCGTGATCGTGAAACAATTGGCTTCTCTGCTTCTTGTTTTGTAACTGCCATTACAGATGCTCTAAATAGGAAATATGGAGATCCTCATAATTGTCTAGAAAACTCTGTAAGTGGTTGACAGGGATGCAGTTCTATTGCTATATCCAGACTTGTGGTTTTTTTCCTAGAAAGTTGATGTCCTTATTATATTCAAGGGTCAATCATCTCAAATCCTAAACCTTTCCTCAACCTGCACTTGTCCCTTATTTTGAAAGTAGCCAATGATAGCCTATGCTTTAGTTATTTATTACGAACTTATGATTGTGGTTGGCCCACCTAAATGCATCTAACGACATATATATATATAGGAAGTATGCCTGTGTAATACTAAAGCCTACTCTGTAAATAAATCAAATAACAAATTATATGTAACAGAAGGATTATGCTATAATTACAGCTGATGATTGATGTTTCTGTGGACTGTGCAGCCAAGCCAATATATCAATACACTTTTAGTTCCCAGAGAAGGTGAAATTCCCATTGATGCTCATTGCTTGGCATCCCAAGGAATTTCTAATGTGGTACTATTTCCTATCAAAATTTCGTTGAACTGTGCTATATAGCTTGCTTGTGCTGAAGCTAAAAAGGGTTCAATATTATATCTTCAACTTTCAACAATTTGCTTTGACACCAGTGTAGTTTTGCAGCTATTCTTGTTTCTAGTGTTAAATGCTGAAGTTTGATTCAGAAGTTAGGATACCATGTTAAGAAAAATGCTTTGAAAAGAAAAAGAAAATTTCCACGCAATTACCCCTAGACATCCTCATTGCATATTCTCAATTTTATTCGTTCTACAACTATGTCCTTGTAATTCAAATTATTTTGTTTCTAATGTTGCTTGTTATGAACATGACCATGAAATAGTTGAATTCTGAAGACAAATGTGATGTGTAGGTAATATTTGTGCAGGGTGCTTTGTTTATCACCAGGGATGGAAAATCCAAGCAGAGTGATTTGTTTTGAGTATTTATTTACCTTGCTGTTAAGATGCTCTATTTGTCAGGTCACTTAGAAAGATGTGATTCTTGCAGGTCTTTGTTGACTCTATTCGGGATCCAAAAGTTGGTATAATATTTAATCCAAAGTCATTGATAGATGCAGTCGCTGATGTAGTAGGCAGATGCATGAGCACAAATGATACAGGGGAGTTGACTAATATTTGAGAGCATAAATGATATTCAGTATGAGTAATCTTTATGTGGCAATGGAATCATCAAGCTAGAATTCTCTTCTGAGGTAATGGTCAAACCAAAAATAGCAACTGCATGTAATGATGGAATTGTATGCCTTACTAATATTAGTGTTGACGTACCACTGAATTTGCGACGTCATATTAATATCTGAAACTATCATGTGATTTGCAGACACATTTTGGTCGCTCCCCACTTCTAACGGATGTGGTATTTGATTCATTGATACGTGGATAGATCCTTGATTCAATCGCCTCGCTGCAATCCCATTGTTGATTGGTATTGGGAAATCCAAAGAAATTTCTCACAAGCTGTAACCAAATCTCCATCATTGAGGTTTGGTTTTGAAATTAAACTAGCAAGCAGGTGTCAAATTTTCACATCTAAGAATTGTTGCTTTGTAGAATTGTTCGATCTGTTATAATCATCAATTTATCATCAGAATCATCCTGTGCAAATTTATACATGCATACTGTATGTTCGACTTTTACTCCCACCATTCATATCTCATCTTCATTCTTCTGTATTAGACAAACCTACACTCACAAGTAACGTTTATCTGTCTGTCCAGAGCCCAACACACTATGCGTGTCTGTTAAATTGCACTCCCATTACCTCGCTAATGGCTTGGCGATAAATGTGTAAATTACTAAATTGTAGAACAAGTAGCAGCGATTCCTCATGTCGTTGTATAGAAAAAAAAATTAAAATTATGAATTGAATATTAGCTTTTCTAGTTTAGCGTCACTAACTTGTATCATCTACCTTTCAAATTTGAATAATCATTATTGTATTTTTTACATTCAGTAAATTTCTTTTGTTTCTATAATTTTAAAGAATTTTACTTGTTTACTTCAAATTCTACATTTAAAAGTAATCATAAATAGGATATATTTTTCATTTTCAAATGATCAAGTGTAAAAAGAAAAAAAATAATAGATATATATAACAATGATCACCTAGTTGTTCCGTGCATTACTTTTTATGCAGATAACAATAATTCAATTTTAAATTTAATTAAACCTACTCATTTCTTTGATATGTTGTGAGATTTATTTGCTTTTGTTTTATAGTATGACGGGGCCAAATATATCCCCATCATAAAAAATTCTTCAAAAAAAACTTGGTGCAAATCGTACTTTATATCAAACACATGCTTAATATCAAAACACAAACGTGTGTGTCTCACTGGAAATAGATTTTAATGCAATCTGGAACATAATCCAACTAAAATCTCCAAATTCGAAGCATGTTCTCAAATGTAAACAGTGAATTGTAGGCTATAAAAAGAGAATGAAACTAGTGATTGTAGGTAACCAGGCTATTATATTGCCAATTGAGAAAGAACTCGATCATCCTCTGCCTAGCTGATTGAGGTCATTTGTCGACTATTTCTTCCAAAAAAAAAAAAAAAAGGTCATTTGACGATTAAATTATCTTAGAGTGATCAAGTGTAAAACAGACCAATTTCCTAAAAGATTTTCAAGGCACAACGTTATAGGATGAGACAAAAAAAGTATTCATAGAATAACAACTAAACCAATCATTGAATAATCTTATGTCAAATGCATCAAAAGATAATTATGAACAAACCTCAAGATGGAAATAATGACTGATTCAGAAAAAAAAAATAATAATAATAATAAGACAAGCTGATATGAAACAGGGCAGCTACCTGTCTTATCATGAACTACTTGCCTGATTCACCAGGCAATCTAGTGTAATCATGGGAATGCAATTCTTAAATAATAACATCGATCCAAGGTCCTATAAATGCCTATACCTCTCGAAGGATTAGATGTATCCAATCAAATATCTATATATCCAACATATAATAATCTCATTTAAAACCAATTAATTAGTTGATCGGTTAATACAACGGTGCCTAAGCTCGTTTTTGTGGGGATGTTATTTGTGAGCTTGTTAGCTTCTCAATGCTGGTCGAGGTTATTACATGAAGCTTCCATGCAGGAGAGGCATGAGATGTGGATGTCTCAATATGGTCGAGTGTACAAAGACACTGCAGAGAAGGAAAAGCGCTTTGAGATATTCAAAGAGAATGTGGAGTTCATTGAATCTTTCAATATTAATAATGCTGGGTATAAGCCTTACAAGCTAGGCACTAATGCGTTTACAGACCTCACCAATGAGGAATTCCGCTCCTCACATAATGGATATAAGATGTCTTCTCATCAAACTTCTTCCAAAACGAACACTTTCAGCTATGAAAACGTCACTGCTGTTCCTGCTAGTCTTGACTGGAGAACAAAAGGAGCTGTTACCCACATCAAAGATCAAGGCCAATGTGGTAATTGAGGCAGATAATTCATTTTGTATTGATTAAAATATTAAGCAAATTTGTATTGATTAAAATATTAAGCAAATTAAGACTCTGATGTTATGTTAATTGTATGTGAAATTGCAGGATGTTGCTGGGCATTGGCAATGGAAGGCATCACAAAACTAATTGATATCTCTTTCAGAGCATCTTAAAGAATTTGGAGAAAGTAAACTTTATTGAGTAAAAGAAAATGAATGAATAATAATTTGTACAAGTTTAGATACACAGCTCTTATATATACAAGTACAAGTAGACTATCAGTTTGACCAGCTATTTTCACACCTAGTGCATGAGTAACTGTTTCCCTTAAATCCAGGAGATGCACGTGAACTTCAGGTGGATGACATGTGAACCCCCATGTGATCTTGCCATGTCAGCATGCAGCTGAAGTAGCTGAAGTGCATTGTGGTTTGATCATAGTTGCAAGTACTGGCATTAGGTGATTTTAAGAGCCCCCCTCAAGCTGGAGCATAAATGTCAATGATGCTCAGCTTGGACTTTGAATGGGAGAATGCAGTAATTGGGAGAGGCTTGGTCAGAAAGTCTGCCAGTTGATTGGAGGATGAAACAGGTAATAAATGAATTAATACAGATTGTAGCTTCTCTCTAACTAGGTGGCAGTCAAGCTCTATATGCTTGGTTCACTCATGAATAACTGGATTTTCGGCAATCTTGATTGCAGATTGGTTATCGCAATACAACATGGCAGGTAAGGAAAATTGAATCTGAAGATCTTGAAGTAAGTAAACAAGCCACTGCACCTCACATGTCACAATTGCTAGTGCCCTGTACTCAGCTCCAAAAGAGGACCTGGAAACTGTTGGTTGTTTCTTGGATTTCCAATTAACCAATGCTGAGCCTATGAATGTACAAAACCCTGTAATGGACCTCCTAGTATCAGGACATGATCCCCAATCTGAGTCAGAGAAGGCTTTAATACTCACTTCATTGTTGGCAGGGATAAATAGGCCTTGTCCTGGAGACTTCTTGAGATACTTGAGAACTCTGTGAGCTGCTGCAAGGTGATTTTATGTTGGCCTGTCTAGAAATTATGATAGTTGCTGAATACAGAAAGAAATATTAGGCCTAGTAGTTGTAAGATACAACAATTTACCAATTAATTCTCGATACTCAGTATTGGAGGTGAGTAAGGGACTACCATCTTCTTGTTGGAATTTTACTGTTGGTGCCATAGGTGTAGATATAGGTTTACAGAAACTAAAACCATATTCCTTCAATATGTCTAAATCATATTTCCTTTGACAAAGCATGATTCCAGAGTTGTTCCTTGCCACTTCCAAGCCAAGGAAGAATTTGAGAGGACCAAAATCTTTAATTTTGAAGATAGCATTGAGATGCTTCTTAATACTGTGGATAATTGATTCATTGGGGCTAAACAGGATAACATCAACCACATAAACCAATAGGGCAAGAAAATTCTCATTTGTACCTCGGATGAATAATGAAGAATCAGCTGCTGCAGTTGTGAACCCTAAATTGTATAATTTCGCAGTCAATTTAATATTCCACTGGCGGTCAGCTTGCTTCAATCCATATAAGGACTTCCTTAATTTGCAAACAGTGCTAGAATTGCCATTGTTGATAGTGAACCCTGGAGGAATGTCCATGTATACCTCTTCAGTCAAATCTCCATGGAGGTAGGCATTGTTAATGTCCAGCTGGTGCAATTTCCAGTTTTTTATGGCAACATTAGCTAGGAGAACTCTGACTGTGGCCATCTTAGCAACTGGTGAGAAGGTGTGTAGATAGTTAATCCCATTCTGTTGGGTATACCCCTTAGCCACAAGTCTGGCCTTGCATCTTTCTAGAGATCCATCTGGGTTGTACTTTAGTTTGTACATCCATCGGCAGTAAATCATTTTCTTGTTCTAGGGCAAAGTGACAAGATCCCAGGTGTGATTCCGGTTTAGTGCTTCTATCTCATCATTCATAGCCTTTTTTTCCAGTAATCATGTTGTATTGCTTCAGCATATGATCGTGGCTCTGTAATAACAGAAATTTGAATGATAAATTTCTGATAAGTTGGGGACAAACAATCATGAGATATGACCTTAGTCAAGGAGTGAGTTGACTTATGAACAGTAGCTGATGAAGTTGAAGAGGAGTAATGACCAGGTGGTTGATGAAGGTTGCACACAAAATCCTTCAAATGTCCAGGTATGGATTTTATTCTTGTTGACTGCCTTTGTGGTTGCTGCTCTGGAATTATAGGTTCACTGTGAGCTATTTCATTCAGTTCTTGAGATGGCAAAATTTCTGACACTTGTGGAAGATCATCTACTACAGGAGATTGATCTGCAATTAGTGTAGGTGAAAAGTTTGGCATTATTGCTGAATCACTAAATGGAAATATATGTTCCACAAAGGTAACATTCCTAGAAATTGCCAACTGATAAGTCTTTAAATTATACACTTTAAAGCCTTTGATTCCTGGCTCATATTTAATGAAGACACTCTTGTCTGCTCGAGGGTCAAATTTTGTTTTGTGTTGTGCCTGTGTGGACACGTAATAGAGGCAGCCAAAGACCCTGATATCATCAAAGCAAGGAGGTTTTCCAGACAAGAGTTCAAGAGGTACCTTTTCATTGATCACAGGAGAGGGCAACTTGTTGATCAAATAAACAGCATGTAAGATACACTCTACCCAAAACTTTAAGGGTAAGTTGGATTGAAATCTCAATGCTCTTACAACATTCAAGATATCCTGGTGCTTCCTCTCCACCACTCCATTCTATTGTGGGGTATACACACAGGAAGTTTGATGACAAATTCCCTGTCTAGAATAAAACTCAGGCATGTTAAATTCCAAACCATTGTTAGTTCTAAAACATTTTACTGATATAGAAAACTGATTTTTTACAAAAGCACAAAATTTCTGTATAAGAATCCTGGCTTCAAACTTACTTTTCATAGGGAACACCCATGTGTATCTACTGTGATCATTTACTACAGTCAAGAAAAAATGGTGTCCATACATAGAAGGAGTTGCATAAGGACCCCGAATATCCATGTGCACCAAATCAAAGCAAGCTATAGAAACAAAAGTGCTAGTCTTAAATGGTAATTTTTATGTTTCGCATAAGAGCAGACATCACAATAATCTCTTTGCTTTATTTTAATTCCTATATCAAATTTCTTGAGTAAATCAACTCTGGCATCTGATGCGTGTCCCAATCTATAATACCACAAATCAAAGTCCTCTTTCTTAACAGATAACACTTGTCTTTCTCCTTTATTTTCTCTTTGAATGCTGAGTTGATAAAGACCACCCCTCTGATTAGCTAAGCCAATCATCCTCTAGCTCTTGGCTTCCTGAATTACACAATTGTTAGCTTCAAAAAATAAGCAATAAGATCTATTGGCAGTTAACTTGCTTGCACTAATTAGGTTGAGGTTGAAACATAGGACTAATAACACATCATAGAGAATCAAGTCTGCTGTAAGTTGTACAGTTCCTGTGTGAGTGGCTGGTATCTGTTCTCCATTAGGTAATCTTACAAAAAAGCCAAAGTGAGGTTTATAAAAATTGAAAAGGGAAATGGAGCAGCATATATGGTCTGTAGCACCAGTGTCGATGATCCAAATGTCTTTGGTTTTCAAATCAAGGGTATTTAGAGCAGTACAGGTAAAGTTACCTTGCTATTGAAAACTTGCAGTAAGAGTGTTTACTTGAGGAGTATATGCAGCTGAACTAGATGTGGATGGCTTGTTCTCATCAAGAATGAGAGTCATCAGTTTCTGGTATTGCTCACGAGTTAAAGTGACCTGAGAGTCTAAATTACATTGATCATGCTTGAAACTCCAGCCTGGAGTGATATTCTGATTGGTTGATAATTCACCTTCAGAATTCTACTCATGTGGTACTTCATCCACTTGATTAACTGAGCTAATAACTTGCTTGCCTTTGTAGCCTGGTGGAAAGCCATTTTTCCTGTAGCATTTAACGATGGTGTGGCCTTGTATGCCACAATAAGAGCAAATTGGTTTCTTACCAAAGAAAGGATTCTGAGGTGCTGGGAATCTCCTCGGTTCACCCTATCATGAAACAAACATAGCTTGAGCAACATCATTAGTAGTTCCAATTGAACCTCTGTTATCATAGGGATTTTGAGGGCTACCAGTGGTCATCCTAGTATAAAACACTTGAGGTTCTCCAAAAGAGATGTGTATATTTGGATTTGATCCAAACTATTTTTCATGTTGTAAGACATAAGTAAAAACTTTGTTGATGCTAGGCAATGGATCTCTGAGTACAATCTGACATTTAACCGGTCCAAAATTATCATTCAATCCTTTGAGAAAATGAATCACTTGATCTCCCTCAATATCATTCTTCATAGTAACAAAAGCTCCACAGTTACACCTGGTGGGACAGGCACAACTTGGAATAAGTCTGACGCTAATTAGTTCATCCCATAATATTTTTAACTGAGTAAAATAATCAGTCACATTAAGTGCACCTTATCTCAAATTGAAAATTTCTTCTTGTAGATAAGAGATCCTTATCAAATCTCCTTGAGAGAAACGATCTTTCAGGTCTTTCCAAATGTCTATTACATTATCAAGAGAGATGATGCTTTGTGCTATGGAAGGTGATAATGACTTTGTAATCCAAGATACTACCATATTATTGAACCTCCACCATGCTGGATATAGTGCATCATTCTGAGCAGGTATTGGTATACTATCATCAATAAAAGCTAATTTGTTCTTAGAGATAAGAGCCATGCGCATCGCTCTTGACCATACATAGTAGTTTTGGTCATTTAAAGAAGGGGAAACAAGAATCAAGGAAGGATTTTCATTAGGATGTAGGTCAAAATGGCTAGAAGGAAGTTCCTCAGGTCTAGGTTCATTTCTAGGTTGATCAGTCATTATGACACAAATTGATTCAAGAAAGGTATAAAAAAAGCAAGATAAGTTTGTTCAAAGAAGAAACAGGACATTAAAGATGATGAACAGTAAACAAAGAATAGAAAAATCCCAACAAGACGAAGAACTTGTAGAGTAACAAAACAAACGAGAAAATGAACTTGTAAAAGAAACTAATAAGCTAAGAACAATAAGATCTTAAAGAAGATTGAACCAAATTTTGCAAAAGAATAAGGAGTTAGGATTACTAGTCATTATTAGCAGTAGTTTGCAGTGAAAGCTTCCATCGCTCTGATACCATCTTAAAGAATTTGGAGAAAGTAAACTTTATTGAGTAAAAAAATGAATGAATAATAATCTGTACAAGTTTAGATACACAGCTCTTATATATACAAGTACAAGTAGACTATCAGTTTGACCAGCTATTTTCACACCTAGTGTATGAGTAACTGTTTCCCCTAAATCCAGGAGATGCACGTGAACTTTAGGTGGATGACATGTGAACCCCCATGTGACCTTGCCATGTCAGCAGGCAGCTGAAGTAGCTGAAGTGCATTGTGGTTTGATTATAGTTGCAAGTCCTGGCATTAGGTGATTTTGAGAGAGCAAGAATTGGTTGACTGCGACACAAGGATGTGAAGGTGGTCTGATGGATGATGCCTTTGATTTCATTGTCCAAAACGATGGCCTAACAAGTGAAGCAAATTACCCTTATGAGGGAGTCGATGGAACTTGCAACAATCAAAAGGCAGCAAATCATGCAGCAAAGATCACTGGTTATGAAGATGTGCCAGCCAACAATAAGGGGGCGATGCTGAAGGTAGTGGCAAACCAACCAATATTAGTAGCCATGGATGCAGGTGGATCAGCCTTCTAACATTACAAAAGTGGGGTGTTTACAGGAGAATGTGGAACTGATTTAAATCATGGAGTTACAGCAATGAGATATGGAACAAGTGATGATGGAAGAAAGTACTGGTTAGTGAAGAACTCATGGGGAACTAGCTGGGGTGAGGATGGTTACATTAGAATGGAAAGAGACATTGATGCTACTCAAGGCCTCTGCGGTATTGCCATGGAGCCTTCCTATCCAACTAGATAATCCCCAGTGATTTCAATCCAACCTGTTTTTTATTTTCTTAATATTAAAAACATGCCTCTGAATTTTGATACCTTTGTCTTGTATATTGTTGATTGTATTTGAAGTCTATTTATAATTTCCCTAAAAGAAAAGTCTATTTATAATTACTTTTCATTTTCTATTCCAACTCATATTGCTATTTTAAAAATATATACCAAGGCTGTTTATATTATAACATATCAAGTTTCTTTCTACTTCTACTTCTACACAATTGCAGACTGCAGAGTTGAGTTATCAATAGATACAAAAACAATCAGTATGCACAATTAAATGACATACCACCAAAAAACTGTAGATATAGAATAAACATACTTGATGTGCCAAAAAAAATATACATATACAAAAACACTAGTTAAATTTTTATATTTAAGTTAGAACTTAAATCTTTTTCAGCTGACAATACAAAGTTTAATACTTAATGTATTTTACTGGCTAATTACATCTAATGATGTATAAAATTTTACAATAATATTCATAAAAAAAATACTACAATTAAAACGTTATTAGAACTATTTTTTTTACTTGAAATTCAATAACCATTATATAAAATATCATCTACAATACTTTAACTTTTTTTATCAAATTAAAAAAGCTGCTTCTCTAATTCTTGTTCAATTAAAATTGATAGTGGAGCACATGGGTGAGCAAAAACCGACTAAACCGAATCATTCCGAATCAATTTAACCAAACCAAAATGAATTAGTTTGGTTTGGTTTGAAATAATGAAAAATTTTGGTTTTCGATTTTGGATTGGATTCATAGATTGAAAAACCGAACCAAACTGAAAATCGAATTTTATTTTTTTAATATATATATATATAGTTATAACAATTAAAAAGAACAAAAACCGACCAAACCCAACTGTTAGGTTGGTTTGGTTTTGGATTAGACCTTTATTTAGTTTGGATTGGTTTCATATTTCTAGGACCAAAACCGATTGGTTTTGATAAATTCAAACCGAACCGAACCGATTCGATCCGTGCAAACCCCCTAGTGGAGTAGGATTGTGCAAACCGCGGTTCAGTTTGGTTTGGTTTTTAAATCGGGCAAACCACTTGTTTTTCGATCGTTCATGGTGAAACCGAACCAAACCAAACCAAATTATTTAGTTTATTTCGGTTTGGTTCGGTTTAACTTTTTTATTTATTTTTATTTTTTAAATATTTTTGTCAATAATTATTATTTTTTTGTTACATATTTATTCAAAAAATTAATAAGAATATGTGTTTGTGTGTGTAATATAGGGTATATGTATAATATATATGAAAAATATATAAAAAATATATGAAATTTGGTTTTTTGTTTGGTTCGGTTTTGTAAACTCTAAAACCGAACCAATAACTGAAAATCAAAATTTTATTAACTTTCCAAACCAAACCAAATCACACCACACAACCAAATTGATTGAACTATAATTTAAAATTCAATTTAGTTTGGTTCAAAACTGCGATTCGATTCGATTTTTGCACAACCTTATAGAGGAGACAAGGTAGACTTTTGGAATAATGTGTGGCTACCTGGTGGTTCATTGGCAAGTACATTTCCTCGACTCCATGAATTGCATGCCCTGCATATAGAGATGTCCAACCCTTGGTTTCTTCTTTGCATGAGGCAGGTTGGAATTTCACGTGGAAGAGGAGATTCCGCCTAAATGAGCAAACTCAATATGCAGCCTTGCGTGATTTGCTTAGCAAGGTGAATTTAGATGCTTCCGCTAAGGACATGTGGCTTTGGAATTGTAAGATTGATGGCTTCTCCACTTTATCTTTTAAAACTACTTTTATGGGTCATCTCTTCTCTAGTGCAAAACAACATTTTAAAGACCTTTGGTCTTCTTTGATTCCACCAAGGATCAAATTCTTTATTTGGCTAGCACTTTTAAGAAAAATTCCTTATCTACCTTTCTTAATTGATAAAGGTGCTAATCTTTTTATGGGAGAGTATGTACTCTGTGTATGGATGAGGGAAAACACACCTTTATTATACTGTCTAATAGCTTGGAATATTTGGTGTTGGTTTTTCAAGTAAGTTGGTATCCTAAGTGTTGTGCCCAATTCTGTTTCAGATTTTACTATATTTTGGTGCTCTCTGAAGCGTAGGAATCCATTTTCATTGTGAAATCTTATTGCTTATGTCTCTCAGTGGGCTGTATGAAAGGAGAGGAATAAGAGAGTATCCACAGGGGCTTTGAAATCGCCACTCCTAGACCCATTATTCAAATAACTACTAGAATTTCAATAACTATAAAAAGAACTTTTTAGTTCACTCAGAAAAGAATGATCAATGTCAATCTCAAAACTTGATTTTCAATATCAAAATATATGGAAAAACTGTCCTTCTATGAAATCCCCAGCGAAAAATACACACTATTCCTTCTTTTCTATCGAATCGATCATAACCACTACCTACATTCCACAAAATTGTGCACCACAAATAAGAACTAATAAATAGATCGACGATCCCATAGAAAGACATCACGATCCCTTGTGGAAAAAAAATTATTTGCTGAGAAGGAAATAAAGATATCAAATTTCTGCCAAGATAACTGAAAATTCCAACCAATAAAAACCCTAATGAACTTGATTTTTAAGTGTGTTCTAAACTCGGTTTTTATATACAAGTGTTACAATGCCAACTTCCCCTATCCTGACATCGATGTATAGAGGAGCCTAGAAGCAGTTTTTGCCTTGTATAATTTTTTTTGATGTTTTTCTCTTGGTTGTGATAGCTTTTGTATTCTGGATCTTGTATTGCTCGGAGTCGTATTCTTAAGCGACGAAAACTCTTTAAGCATTCTCTTGTAACGATGAAGGTGAAAATGGAGAAGAGGAATTTGATAAGTGAGTGGGAATGGAAGTTTTTTTTCCAACAAAGGGTAAGGTCTCTAAAGTTGTAAAACAGAATTAAATAAGGATAATTTCACATTTTTGGATCATCCAGATCCATAACTTCCAATTTTAATATTAAATAAGGACAAACAATTATTTATATATCTTTAAATCTTTTTTAAAAAAATCATTTTATTGAATTTTTATTTTATTTTTTGTATATTTGTTATAAGAAATCTATTTTAAAATTTAAAATTTTCTAAAATAAATTTTCTACCAAAATAATATTTTTTTCTTATTTTTTAGTGAATAAAATTGAAAAATCATATAAAATATAAAAAAAAACATCAAAATGATACCCTTTTTTTGTATGTTTGTCTTAAAAAATATGTCAAATTTATTGGAATAATTATTAGTAGAGTTTTATTAATAATGCATATATTATTGGATGTGTAATTTTTATTTTATACATTGTCTTTATTTGATACTCCTTCTGTCCCAAAAAGATGGGCAGTTTTGAAGATTTTCTTGTTTAAAATTACGGGCAGTAATTTAATGGACCAAGTGATCAAATGTCATTTATATCCTTATTTATTGTAGTAATAGACTTCAATTTTAATGTTAATTTCAAGGAATTACTTTATTAAATGAAGGTAATAGTGACTTTTTCTTAGTAAATTAATGAATTTTACCTGGTAAAACTAACTTTCTTAATATTTGTGTTGAGTTAAAAGTGTCCATCCTTTTGGGACATAGAAAGTACTAAAATCATAAGTAGTTATGGATCTAGCCTTCTAGGTACATCCTTTATTCTTCTCCTCTTTCGCTCTTTTTTTCTTTGAACGTATTGTATATATAAATAATTTTTATACTCCACTCTTTTTTTTCTTTGAACTTATTGTGTATATATAATTTTTATATTCCGTCTATCCCATTGTAGATGACCTGTTTCTCCTTTTTTGATGTTCTATTCAAGAAGTTTCACTTATATTTTCAATAACATTTTTAGCTCGATCTTCCTTTTTTAACCCCCTTACAATTTAGAAAAGATATTTTATTATTGTTAAACACAATTTACAAGGCATTCGTTAATAGGGGTAAATAAGAAAAAAATAAAATGCATTTATGTTTTCTTAATATATGTGAAAAGTGAACTTGGTCTTTTAAAATGGGATGAAGGGAGTAATCAATTGGCTTTTAATATACTTTATTTACTCCCTGCGGTCATTTTTACTTGTCTCTTTTTGCAAAATAGTAAAGTCATTTTTATCTGTCATTTTATGTTTCCAATGCAATATTAAACCAATTTTTTCATTTTCACCCTTACAATAAATATGAAAGAAAAAAATCACATAACCACTATTTATACAATTAATAAAGATATACGAGTATTTTTCATAGTGTATTAATAGCTTTCTTAATTTATGTGTTTTGTGTAAAAGCGACAGGTAAAAATGACCAGATGAGTATTATTTTATTCTATTTGTTATAGGATGAAACTATTCTAATGGTGGAGCTAGAAAGTTGATATCTAACTTAAGTCAAAACGAAGATGCGCTACTCAAGGCAGTGGCAAACCAAACAGTCCGTTCACTTTGCCACTGGTGAATCCTTCCACTATTACACAAAAGGATTTACAAGGAGACTGAATCTGATCTAGATCATGGTGTTACTAACATGGAGTCTTCCTATCCAAATGACAGCCGATGAGGGCTGATTGCAACTTGTCTTTTCTCTTAATATTAGAAACATACCGGTGAATTGCGAATGATACGCCTTTTATTTTTCACTCTGCACACTCTCCCAAGTCTGTTTATAATTATTTTTCTTTTCCTGTACCAACTTGCAGACTTATAGTTGTATCGCTAATTCGCTATCTAAAAATATATGAAGGCTGTCTAACACTATATGAAATCTCAACTACTGCAATGGAAATGGTGAATTACCTCTTAGCAGTTGCATTGAAAGCACCTCATGGCCAAAAACATAGTCAGTACAGCACAGTCTTACAAATGCAAAAATCAGAATATTCCCACGAGATTGCAGTGTTATAAAGATATCGTAATACAACAAGTCTTGTTACATACCACCAAAAAATTCAGAACAATCAGGCGCGTTTTCCTGAACTAGGGTTGGACTTGGTGCAGAGGACCTTTCTTCCCTTGGCACGACGACGTTTCAACACTGCCCTGCCGTTGGTGGTTCTCATCCTTCTACGGAAGCCATGAGTCCGGGCCAGAGACTTGCGGGACCTGTTCCTCTTTGTTTGACAAAGAGCAGCCTTTCCAGCTCTCACCACCAGGCCATACCCTCTGTCACTCCCACTCCCACTCCCAGAATTCAAATCTAATCCCAACGATATATCTGCAAAAGAAGACATTATATCCAAGCATATGAAACTGGTACTCAATTTTTGCACACTTCCATAGTTATATCATCAGTAGTATCAAGCATCCTGCAATAAGCTCTGTAAAGGTAAAAAGCACCTCATCAGGCTATCACCATAGCCGATAAAATCCAGTACACTCTGATTAATTTCTCAAACAAAATATAAAAACCGATATAATTAATAAATTATCACCAAAAAATGATTCCAATTGAAGTGTTGCTACTAAAATGTTGATATCCCCTCGAAGGGGAATGTTATTTATTGTTAACAGGGAAATTCATCTCATACAAGTACCAATCCACCACATTCTCAGTACATTTGAGTTCTATGGAACGCCAATATACTATTTCAAATTACCGCATTCACACTACGCAGGATTAATGAGGTGCCCCCAATACCCACATTAAAAGAAACAAATATAAGATACCCAAAAGTGAAAAATAACAAAATTATCAATAAAAGGAGCGTAATTAGGAGATGGGTTTGGTTTATTACCAGATAAAGAAGAAGGGAATGAAAGAGAAGAAGAAGAAGATAAAAAAGAGCAGTGAAGGAGTCCTGAGCGTGGCGTGGCAACATTCATTGAGAAATTGCTTCTGGGTAGTCTACCAATGGACAGAGACAAAGAAGCTGATGGGCAACGAGCAGTTTGTTTGCTTCGATTTGACATCCATGGCGGTGATGATGATATGGTTGATAATGAAGCTGCCATTTTTACCACTCTTTCTCTCTGTTTCCTTCTGTTTTTGTTATCCTCGTTAGGCAAATATGGCTGCAAGAAGACTGGCCTTATCCGGTTTAACTTTACAAACCAAACACGGTCTGATTTTGTGGGTTAGTTATTTTGGGCCCTGAAAGGGTGTCCTTTTTTCTGGGCAGTTAATTGATAGCCTTAAATGGGTCTTTAGAGCCCTTAAAGTTTAATTGAATAGTTTTGTCACTGAACAATGGACATTCATCTAACCCCATTAAGAATAAAGGGTCCAGACACATGAATATGTCCCAACCGGTCCTTTCCGTTCAAGGACTTCTCTTTTTGTCAATACGAAGTTGGTTAGGTTTTTCTCATCTAGTAGTAGTACATATAATTTAGCTCGCAATCACTCGCATTATGACCTGTTCGTCCAGCTCAAAATATTTTTTAAAACAACGCCAGCCAGCTCAATTTGGTAAAATCTTGTTCGTTTATGTCTAAATTTTGAGGAAATTATATTTCTAAATGCAAAAAAATGAGCAAAATGTTCCAAGTTTTTTTTTAAAAAAATTGACACACCCTATCTATATGAGGTAAAATCAATCCATCTTGACTGGATTATTAACAAAATATTCAAAGTTAATGAATTAGTTTTATATACGTTTTGGTATGTCATGCCTCAATTAAAAATAAAATGAGTGGATATATTTCTGAACCTCTAAAGTTTTAATGTCATATTTGTCCCCCATTGGAAATTTGGCAAATAGTGGGTTAATTTTGCTCTTTTTTTACGAACAATGAATTGCTAGATAATTTATTACGTAGTTTTTATTAACATATTTCGTTAACAAACAGAGTTGTGTACATTAAAAAAAAAAAACTTAGACCTTCCAAAGTACTATAATTTAGTGATGGATACATATAATTGACGGGTAAATTTCATGTTCAAATTTCTTTCTCTCATTCAAAAAAAAACTAAGACATCAGTGTAGGAAGATGATTTAACCGACAAAAAAAATAATTAGTTCATAATTGAATTGCCCTTATGTCTTTAATATGTGAATTTTTTCTAGGAACTTAATATGTGAATTTCACACAAAAATCTTATTGGATGGAGATAAAGAATCCATATAGCCGATCCTAAATAACTTGGGATTAAGACTGAGTTGAGTTAAACTTAATATCACTACAAAACACGCGATTTAACGACTAAATTTTTAGTCGCTAAATTTTGGGTTTTAGTCGTTATTTTCAATTAGCGACTAAATGATGACTAAGTTTATTAGTCGACATTTTTTTTATCGCCAAATTATACAATGACTAAAGTTTTGTTTTAGTCACTACTTAGCGACTACATATTGACTAAAATTTAGTCCCTAATTAGTGACTAAAATATGACTAAATGGAGACTAAATTTTTTGCGACTAAGTGGAGACTAAATAGTGAAAAAAATGGATTTGTATATTTAGTAGGTAATTAGTCTCTGTTTTGTGACTAAACAGAGACTAATTAGCGACTAAATCTGAAAATTCTGATTAGTCACTATTTAGTTGCAATTTAGTCGCTATTTTTTGTGACTAAATAGCAACTAAATAGTGACCAACGATGGTATGTTTCTTAGTCACTATTTAGTCGCTAATTGAGGGGAAATTTTTTTAAAAAAAAATTAATTGTAATATAATATAATATAATATATATACAAATTAAATAAATGCTAAAACTCTGTGTGTGTGTGCCATATATAAAAAGTTACAAAAAGTATACAAAATAAGTACGCTACATACATAATTGACCGAAAAAGGGTAGACGATCTAGTCGTCTAATCTGGTGGTATGCTGGTCCTGTGTAGCACCTGTGCCTGTCTCTAGCTCTGTAGGAGGATCTCTGGCTGGCTCGGGCTCAGTAGGACCTCTGGATGGCTCTATAGCCGACTCAGGCGGAACAAAAAAATTAGACTGGTAGTCGATCCCGTACTCACGTGCCCTGATGATAAGATCCTGCAGCTACCGGCGCAAGTCTAGATCCTGAGTCGACAACCGGGTCTAGACAACCCCCATAATCTCGTCTATAAGGCGACGGCGGAGATCATCAAGCTGATGTTGAATACATCGTCTTATGGCATCATCAAAGTCCATTGTGGTTGGCTATAAATTAGAATGTGATCCTGGTCAAGAACGAGGCAGCAACTCAGAAGAATGGTAGTGTGAATCCGCTACAGATCCAAGGCCGTACACCCAGTAGATACTCTTGCCCTTGGGCCCGAGTGCAACCTCCAACCAAAGCTGGTTCTCAAAATAAGGTCTAGGGGGCTCCGTACTCTTACCTGCTAGGGGACAGAAGAAGAGCCCGCGATAGTAGAAGAAGAACCCGCAGTAGTAGAGGGGCCAAGCCCTTGGGTCGCTAATTCATCAGCTCCTGAAATCGAACCTAAGTAATGAAAAAAATAATAGCAAGATTAGAGTTAAAGCATTACAATTTATTTTTATTTCTTAAGTTTATATATGTTGAAAACTTACATTCGCACGTTGCGATCGCTCATCAATGAACGTCTTGTCGTCGTGCTCTTTCGTGTAGGTGTAACGAAAGAGACAAGGCGCCGTCGGTTTCTTCTACTCTTTCTGAGTCTGAAAAAAACATTTAAGTATAGATATTAAAACCGGTAAGGAAAAAAATATGAATTAGTAATTAAAATGTAAAAGAAATAAAATGTATTAAGTTTTGAATACTTTACCAAATCATGCTCGTGTTGAAGCATCGAGCGTGACCCACA
>CANYLF010387468.1:0-10345 GCA_948193215.1 Bocquillonia castaneifolia
AACAAGTCAACCTTTAGAGTTAACCAATAGTGCTTGGCCAAAACCCTAAGGCTTCTAAGGGTGGCAGCCACATATATGGAGTCTAAATCCAATTAGGAAGCTAAAGTTGGATTTCCTGAGCACATCAGCTTGTTCGGGTCACAACTTTTGCTATACAACTCTGATTGATGTGATTCAAAATGCCACAGAAAGAGGACCTTCAAATCTACAATTCATATGTTTTAAGAATTTTAATTTAAGGTCTCTAAGAGGGTCGAAATTGGTCCCAAAGTCAGGGTCGTAATCTGCCAGTTTTTTAGTTTCCAAATAAGTGTAGGATTTTCATTATTACTTAGTTTTAATTTTTTTCCTTTAAAAGAAACCCTCGTTGGCCGAATTATATTGTGTCTTTAGGGTTAGAATTAGTTGTTTTTGAGCTCTATATAAAGAGCATATGCGTGGGCAACAATCGAACCTATGATGTTGAATGAATTATTGAGTTTTCACTCTTTGAACTTTAAGGTGTTCCTTATTGAATTTCTTGAAATTAAATTAATTTGATTAGTTTAGTTTCACATCTACCTTCTAATAATTGATTAAACATTGTTAGTTTAATTAGTTGTTGAACATTCATCAATTTATAGCTATTGATCTTAACTCTACATAGTTAAGGGTGATAGTTCCATAATCAAAATTGCAAATATTCAAGTTGATCTTTGGGCGACGAATTCGAACTTTATTGATGTGGGTGATTCTTCTACATAAGAATTTATCATACTAGTTTGCTTTCTAAGCTTTGGTTTTCTTTGCGTTTGAACGTATTCTTGAGTTCGAGTTTGTATCATCAAGTGGTAACTATATATTATTTTCCTTCTTAACGATGAAATCTAACGAAGGGGGTTAAGAGTTAAACGGAGTAAAACCTGAGGAGGTAATTGTATAATATATAAAACTCAGGGATAAATCAGTATAATAGGTTATACTTCGGGGTCAATCATAATTTACCCTTTTTTAAAAGGTAAAAATATATGTTTGCAAGTTTTTCTTCGAACCTCAACTGCTACATCAGTATCATCATCAGATATAGATTCAGATGCTACTCTGTTACATATGCGATCCCATAGAAAGACATCATGATCCCTTGAGGAAAAAAAAATTATTTGCTGAGATTCAAAATTGAAAAACTAAAAAAAAAAAAAATTCCCAGAGAAACGCTTTCAAGAATTACATTTCCTGTCCTAACACCCATCAATCAGCCGATGAACTCAACCGTCAAAAAGTTTTAAAAATTCATCCAATGATGAAATGGGCCAATAATAATAAAACATAACCCAAATTGGAGCTTCACTGGCTTGTTTGATCCTGTATGCCTGCATTTCTTCCCTAGTTCCTTGAAATTACTTCAACTAGTTAATGAATTATACCATCTAAACTTTTTACTTGGATCTAAAATTTGGCCATGCATGATTATCTCAAATATCACAATCAACTACTTGAAGCATGTCCCACATAATTCATCTCAGATGTTAAAGAGCATGATAATAATTTTACAATATTTTCAGTGTCAAAAAAAAGAAAAGACTAACCAAATCTCATAATAAGCTTCAAAGTTAAAGAAGGTAGAGATTCAATGTTAGCATTGAGGTTTTGAAATGTAGACGTTATATATAAGTCTAGACGCCTTCTTGTTGGAAAGGGTTAGCAATTTCGTCTGTACCATCAGTTGGTGATACCAGCATCACAGCAGTTCCCCTACATACCTGCAGAACAATAAAAATTTGACTCATCATATCATAAGTTTGTATTTGCTTTTTAAATCAACTGAATTAGAATGATGCATTTTGACAAATAAAGATGGTTGCTCTTCCAATATGTGCAATTCTCAAACTATCGCAGAGAAGAAACAAGCTTCAAGAAAATAAAGTTCAGCTATAGCCACACCACACATTCAGCCAAAGTACAATAGGAAAAAAAAAATGCATCAGTTTGAGGTTCACATGCAGGTTGCCTCTTTTAATTGAATGCATAAATGGGATATATGAACTGAAATAAGACATACTATTAGGCCAAGGCGCCTGGTCTGATCAGTGGTCTTCAAAGGATCATCAGGATCTGCAACCCAATGAGAAGCAAACAAAATAACTATGTCAGAACAAGATATGCACTAAACATAATAACAAGAATTTGACTCCAAGAAATTAGAGACCCAACAGCACAATACAACCATATGTCCAAAGTAAAGCATGTATGCAGTCCAAACACTAATCTTCTCAACTCCTATACAGCACAGATACCTAGATTTTTAAGGTGTTATTTCACAGTGAACACAAGCACGTCAATATATTGTTAAGGAGGTTCACAGATAGAGGCGAGCAATTTAAGCCTCAGATTTGCATGGATTGATTAGATCTCTGATTGAAAACTCGTGACTTTTCAATACCCATGATCAGAAAAATTAAATATGAAGTTAGAGCCTTCTAGGCAGGGAAAAAAAAGATCAAAGCCGTTACTGAACGTCAACATAGATACTCAAATCATTCAAATATTGGAAATGTAGTTTCCCCGTCATTACTATTTGATCATCTCTTCAACCTCCCAAAACCAAATGCAGACAGAAATCTGCTGCTACTCTTAAGAAAAGCTGGCTTGGTATACAAAATCCATATTTGTTTAACAATCATCCTGTGAAACCACCTGAAAACTTACATACAAAATCCCAATAAAAGATATGCCATCTCTCTCAAATCTGCTTTCATATTAAAGAACCAGACACAAACCAAAACTCTTAACATACAAGAGCAGAATTTCATTCAGGACAATGAAGAAAATTGATTAACATCATGATTACAAATATAAAACCTTTTTTATTGGAATCTATAGCATTACCCATCATATAGAGTCACCAGACACTGAAGGACAAGGACAAGAGATTTGAGGTCAGTTTTTCTCCCTTCTCATAATTTACTTAAATAACAAGGTGAGAATTCCATTAAGAAAGTAAATTCCATGAAAAATAATAGCACACCATTAAAACAATACATAAGAAGAAATCAATAGGTTTTAGTTAAAACTGATTCTAACAATATGAAGTCTAAAGGAGAAAAGAATCATGTGTTCATAATGACACTAGTTATTGCTGCAGCTGGACATAAATTCTATCGACTATCATGAATGCGTCGATGAGAATAAAGAGAATTGCACCACTAGTGGAATAAAGCATAAAGCAGAGCTTCAGCTTTAAGTAAACACAATGAAGAATCAAGAAAAGACAGCACAACCAGATACAAAGACAATGAAAAAAAAACAGTAACCAACAGAAGGTTCAAAAAAATATCTAATAGCAGGAGGATAGATAACTGCCACACCAAGGGCTACACTACTACAATTTACAATATTGCTGACACCAGAATTGTAGCAACAAAAAGAAAAAGAAGGAAAAAAAGGCAGTCTTCCAAATCGAGGCCGGGAAGTGTCAATATGCAGAGAGTTTCAGAGCATAAACCAAACATCCAAGCCAAGACATAATTAATTCAGATTTTAGCAGCAGCAGTAAAAAGCAAAAGCACCTGAAGAGATGCTAGACATTGGAGGAAAATGGTCCGAAATAAAACAAATTTATGGCGCTGCATTATGGAACCAAGTTTATCATTCAAGCAATAAATTTCAAAGACATGGAACTGATGATGCCAAATATGAAAAAGAAAATGAAAAAATTCTAGCAAGATCACATCACAAGTACATAAATTTGGGCACAGCTGAAAACAATTAAACAATGAGTAACCACTGAAAACAATTAAACAATGAGTAACGACTGAAAATAAGACCATATAGCCATCTAGCACAATCAGATCAAAGATATGCAAAAAAAAAAAAAAAGCATTCAATAAATCCACCAGCAATGTCATAAAATAAGTACCTCTTAGATATTCCACAGCTTCATCAAGGACAAGGTTTAGCAATTGATCATATCCCTTCAGAGTTCCTGTGACTGAACCATGAAGAACCACAGGTCTGGTCATTATACAATATTTTAAGCATTCTAAGCACACATTATGTTACAATATTTCAAGATTCAAATCCAAGTTTTTTCAATATAGGAATAAAACAAAACGCAAAGTAAATCTCTATGCACCCCAATAAAGCATAAAAAAGCATTCAAAACCTAAGATCCATGCACCTCAATTTAAAGGGAAGTCTTCATGTAAGTCACCTGCCCTAGTAGTAGTTGAAAATGATAAACTCCAACTTAAAAATTTGAACAATATTGAGAACATTTGCATCCATATTTTATGCTTTTCTTGCTTTTTCTTTCATTTTTTTTTTTTTGCATTTAGCACCAATGTCTTGATGACCCAAATTGTGCTATATGTGGCTTGAATTTGTACTGATAATACCCAATTGACTCACCATTATTGTATCATACTCCATAATAAATAAATAAAAGAAAGAAAAGAGATACCTTGTCTACCACCAGTGAGCTTAACTTGAACACCTTTGTCCACAAACTTAGCCAAATCCAAAACTGTTTCTTTCCTTCCTGACTGCAACTCAAAAGATCACAAATAATCAATAAATCAATTAAAAAACAAAAGTCAAAAAATTTAAAGAACCCACCCACTCAAAACATCACAGATAATCAATAAATCAATTAAGAAAAAAAAACAACAAAAGCAAAAGCCTTACCATCTTTACAGAAGAACCTGAGAAATCAACCTGAAATTAAATGAGACAAAAAAGCATAAATATTAAAGAATAATAGACAAATATATACATATTTATAATAAAAGTAACACTAGTAGTAAAGTATTAGCTTACACCCAACAAAGAGAACCAAATTGAAATTAGGCTTCTAGCAGTGAAGAGTCGGTCTCTTTCCGTTGGGTGCGAAGTTAAAGTAGCAAGCACCTGTTGTGCTTTGGTTTATTTATTTAGGATTAATTACAGTATGGTCCCTAACATTTGATCACAAAACTATTACAGTCCCTGTAGTTCTAAAATTAGTAAATTTAAGTTTTTATTTTTGAATTTGGGCTTCGTGGGCTTTTATAATTAACAGAAAGTCCAATCCACAAAACCCAATAAAGCGTACCCGCTAAGCTTTCTTTTCAATTTCATTTCTCTTGTTCATTTTCATTTGACAAATTTAAAAACCCGCCATCACAGTTGCTCACAGCCAAAGCTCAGTTTCACACTTCACATTCTTTAATAAAAAATAAAAAATAAAAATCAGAGATATAAATAAATAAATAAATTACAATTCACATTGTAATCTTTCAATGCTATTGACTATCAATCCAATAACGCAATACACATCTACGCTTTTAAAAAGGTAAATTTTACTTCTTCTATTCTTAATTCTCTTTATTTTGTGTTCAATTTGCTGAATTATTACTGTATTTCTGTTATTTAGAATCAATGCGAGTGATTTTTTGTTTCTTTAAACGTGATATGATTGTGAATCCCATTTGTTAAATTATTATTACTGTTTTGTTAATTTTTATAGAGATGGAGGGAAATGGAAACATTGAATATTCATCAAAATTAAGGTTTGAAGTGGAAAATGGAGATGGTGATGATGATAAGTGTGTGAATAAATATAGTGCAATTCTTGTTGCAACAATTCAAGAAGCGAAAGATAGGATTTCGCAAATTGAGTATATTTTTTGCAAGCAGCTTTACTCTCACTTTCAATTTCAAACTCAATCTTTCAAGGAATCCCAAGATTCTTGGAAACATAAGGAGAAGGATTTTGTTTTTCAGATTGAAAAACTTCGCCTTCAAAATCAACAACTCCTCGAAGAGACTAGTCGTTTGAGGGTTGAGAAGGAAAGCATGTTGAGTTTCAAAGAAAGTAATATGCAAACTAGAGTTGATGAGTTGGAGGAGGAGGTTAGGAAGAAATCTAAGGAAATTGATGAGGGATTGGAAATGCAGAATAGATTGTTACAGCTTTTTCAAGCGAAATCGTCTATGGTATTGGAAAAGGGGAAATTGTTGAAAGAGCGCGAAGGTAAAGTGAGTGAGTTGCTTGATAAAGTGAGTTCCTTGGAGAAAGAGGTTGAAGTGCTGAAAGGGGAGGTTAGAGAGAAGACTGACAAGGTCATTGAGAAAGAAGTGTCGGGTCAAGAATTGGTTAAAAGTGCGGAATCCTTAATGTTGGAGTTAAGGAAAAGGGATGAGGCACAAAGTGCATTTGAAAAAGAGAAGGAGAAATGTGAGTGGAAATTGGAGTGTTTGGAGGGTAATGTTAATGAACTAGAAAAGAAGCTTGTGAAAATGGGAGAGGAAGTTGAGGCGGGAAGAGTAACACAAATGAAACTTCTTCAACAGATTGATATGAATAATATGGAAATATTAAAGCAGAAACAGAAGTTGGACGATTGTGAGAGTGAAAGGAAACTGTTCATGGAAAAAGTAAATGGTTTGGAGAAGGAGAACAATGAGCTAAAGGAAAATATTAGCAGAAGCACTAATTTGGCTGATGGAAAGGATTTGCGGGAAAAGTTACTTCAGGAAATTGAAGTGAAAGATTCTCAGATATTGACTATGAAGAAGAGCTGTAAGGATCTCTCTGATAAGTATAAAAGTTTGAAGTCTCAGTACAACTATCTCTGCGCAAAGTCTGGCCTTACTGAAGACAATATGCTTCCTTCGATCAAATTAGAATATGAAAGTGGCCCAGAACTTCATCAGCAAAAGCTACATGCTTCACCTGGTAGGTTCTTTTTGGTCATTTGCTTTATCTCTATTATGGTTATTGTAATCGTTGACGATTTTTTTTATAGACCTAAGAAAGTTTATTCCAAGTCATGGCTTCAATATT
Source organism: Bocquillonia castaneifolia (assembly GCA_948193215.1). Classification (NCBI taxonomy): domain Eukaryota; kingdom Viridiplantae; phylum Streptophyta; class Magnoliopsida; order Malpighiales; family Euphorbiaceae; genus Bocquillonia; species Bocquillonia castaneifolia. The sequence goes on from CANYLF010387468.1 coordinate 6,803, forward strand.
AAAATCTCGCATTTTGAAAAAAAAAAAATAATTGGGATTTAATTGTTGAAATCAGCTATGTTATGCTGGTAATCATAATTTAGACCTGCAGTCATGTTGGACAACATTCAAACCTCTTCTTATGTGTTTGATTCTACTGTCTAAAAATAATTTCTATTGCTTCGTGTACTAGATCTCGAGAGCAAGGATAAGCATACTGCTGCTGGAGGTAAAATTGAGATGAGGAAAGTGAAGATTGAAAATGAAGCCATTGATGGTTTAGAGGATGATAAAAAGCTCAAATTGGTATCAATGTCAAGTTTCCACTCTCCTAAATCCAGTTATATTGCACCAAAATGCCCTTCCACATCAAAATCTGCTCCACTTGCTGGTACAAAGCGACCTGCATCACGTTGGATAGAAACTAGGTCCCATCAACGTAGAGAAGGGTTTGACCCTCATGATGATTTCCTTGACACACCTCTCGAGAACCTCAGAGGGGCCTTGGATAAAGCCACAAAGGATAAAGTTCATGATATTCAAATCCCAGTACAGAAAGATTTGCAGCCTGATAGTTCTGATGATGAAACACAAGATATGAACAATGATCCTGGTCCAGAAAAGCAGCAGGTGCCACTTCAAATGGCTGGGAAAAAAACAATCAAGTATGTTGAACCAGTTCGAAAGAAGGCTGAGCGGGAGAATTTGCAGGGAGTTGAATGCAAGCAATGCAAGAAATTCTATGATGCAGTTCTTCCTGATGGTGGTAAGGATGTTGATGGTAAAAACCAGAATATCCGTTGTGAGCATCATGATGGTGTTTCTAGGCATAGGTACAAGTACATGCCCCCTATGACTCCTGAAGGATTTTGGAATATTGGATTTGAATCTGAAATGTGATTTTCCTGATTCTGAAATTTTTTCATTAAACTACATATCCTTGAAATTTTTTTTCATTATGGGATTTTTAGCTTTAAAGTTAAGTAAAATGGAATAACTAGAACTGGAATAACTTCTGAAATTTCTCCAACAAACATGGTCTTATTCCCCTTACAGTACCACAACTGTTTTTGGGAGTTGCACCTGAATACGTTGTTTCCTTGCTCATGTTAGCTTTGAGTTAGATCCTCACCCTAAGTCATGCAAAGTTATTCATGTTTTTCAGCTTTTTCTTTCAAAAAAATTTATCAATTGCAAAACAAGGCCCAAAGGGCTACAAAAAATAGAGCCATGAGGGGCAACAGAAACTGAATAACTTGGTAAAGAATGAGAAATAAATGCCTTAGCAACCTAATCTGTGGCTTAATTTGTTTCTCTAGTCTTAGACTTTCTTAGACATGCAATGGTGATTTGACATTGCATATGATAGCTTCATTAACAATTCAACCATAAAACATAGAGATTCTACATGAATCGAGTTATTCCCTTAAGTTTTACATGTGAACAACGTGCACCTTCATTTAGGCCTTATATATGGTCTAATAGGTGAAATATGACAAAGTATTTGGGTAAAGTATCATTTGTTCATGAGACATCTCGTGCTGAGGATACCTCTTGAAACTGTTGAAACTTGTTACTTTTGCGAATGAACTTAAAACAGAGGTTCAATTTTTAGGAATTTTTGCTTTTAAGTACAGTAATGCTGCAATAAACAAGACTAGAAAAATTACAGTTCTTATTTTGTATGTCCTCTTCTTACACTTGTCATTTTTATCATCTGATTTTTTTCCCTTAATTATGTTTGTGATCCGAGTTCAGCATATATCTAAATGTATGCTATTTTCCTAGTTGTAATCCGAACCATCAACATACTGCATTATTTTCATTTCTTTTAATCTACAAATTTACTTTGTCATCACATGAAAATGTAGATGTGTATTTTTCTTTCTATTCTTTCTCGTATTTTTCGTTTTACCTTGCTAATTTTGATCATGGATTCTTATAAATGCTAGTTCTGAATTGTACTTTGTTGATTTCTCCCTGTTTTTTGTTTAATGTTTTGGGCAGCATAGGACTGCCATACCATGAAAATTCATGAAATTGGCGAGTCAACATGGTTCTTTAGTTAGAAGTTAGACTAGGCTATAACGTGTAATTTGTATGATTTATATGCAAAGGGATTATTAAATCTTGGATCTGTTTGATGAGAAATGGAGTGCTTACCATGTGATGGACTCTGATGGATTTAGTAATTTCATGTATTGATTTTCCATCTGCATTTCTTTCTGGAGTTTGGTGTCTCTTGGTTCTCATTCCGCAGTTAAATGTATAGTAAATTCAATGTCATGGGGATATTAATTCTTTTTTTTGGTACTATTAAGTTTGGTTATTTTAACCTACAGCCTACAAATTTCTTCACTAAGCATTACTTAACTCAATTACTGCATTCTAAGTGTCTAGATTCTAGCTGTTTAGATTCATTCATAATTATATAGCAAGCAACAGAATAAGGCTCTGTACCTGGAGAGCAGTATAATTTCAATGTTTTAGCATGGCTTTAGATTTCAAGTTTTAACAAGTCGTTCATATTTATGTAATCACCAGTTCCTTGACTGGTAGTGGTTGTACATAATTTTGGAAACTTAGGAATTCCATCGAAAAGAAGAGTGGTGGCATGAGTTGAAAAATAGTCTCTTGAAGAGGCCTAAATTTTAACCACTCATTATGGTCACTAATTGAATTCAATAACTTAAGAAATTAGGTCTTTGTTGTCTAGATCTGAAAGAAGCTCTCAAGCAAGTGTCAGAATTATCAAACATAGCAATGTGCGGTTGGTAGTAGTCTTAATTGCTATGGTCAATGACAATTGGAGCTAAAGGTTCATTAAGTTTATCTTTTCTGGTTTGCAATTAAGCATGAGATAGACTAGACTGGTTATAGTTTTTTTTGGCAATGTAGACTACTATGGCGTTTGGCAAAACACAGTTTTGCAATTTTTTTTTGATTTTTGAGTTTTGAAAAATTACTGATAAGAAAAGCAGGTATGTGGGTACTTTTCTGAAAAACACTTTTCTTAAAATGGTTTTGAAAAAAAATTGAAAAATCAAATAATTAATTCAGAAAAATTGAAAAAGTGCTTTTTTACCCTAAACACCAATCCCAAACAGAGGCCTATAGAGAGGAGACAGCCATTTGAGGGCAACAAAATTGTGTCATAAAATCTACTCCCTCCATTCAGATATATGTATTTCTTTTGAGTTCAACACATATTAAGAAAACAATTAATTTGGTGTATAATTTATTAATATGTCCTCATTAATTAAGAAAGATAATATTAGTGTTAAGTTGAAATTTAACATTTCTTACATGGGTATATATGAAAAATAGCATTAAATATAGTCTTAAAATCTTAAATTGTCTAAAAATTACAACTAATTCTGAATTAAAATTTTTCCCAAAAAATACACCTATATACGAATGCATGGGGTATTGGCAGCTGTAGTTAATGTCAAGTGGATATATCCAAGGAAAGGCAAAATCTCTTGCTGTGTTAAATGTGAGTGTCAGTAGTTGTGAGTCACAGGAACATGCGTTGCTGTATTAGATTTTGACATTTGCCAAGTA
>CANYLF010387857.1:0-10239 GCA_948193215.1 Bocquillonia castaneifolia
AGATAGAGTGGGATAAACAATGTCAAGAGGCATTTGACAAGATCAAGTAATATTTAATGAACCCACTTGTTCTGCAACCGCCAAGGACAGGGAAGCCATTAATATTGTACTTGGCCTTGGAGGATGATGCCATAGGTGCAAAGGTCGTATAAGAAGGTGAGAATGGGGTTGCGCATGCAATCTACTACCTTAGCAGGAAGTTGTTATCCTACGAAGTAAAGTATGACATTGTTCAGAAAACTTGCTTAGCAGTGATATGGACCACAAGGAACTTTAGGCATTACTATCAATCCTATCAGGTTCAAGCAGTAGCTAAAATAGATCATCTACGCTACTTGTATGAAGCACATGTACTAGTGGGAAATCTTGCTAAATGGTTGGTATTGTTAACGGAATTTAATATACAATACTTGACCAAAAAAGACCATTATGGGGAGAGCAGTGGTGAAATTTCTTGCTCTGAATGCAATAGAGGGGCAGGAAATATGGGAATATGATTTCCCTGATGAGTCTTTAAACCTGATAGAGGCAAACAGATGGAAGCTTTACTTCGACGGAGCAGTCAAATAGAAAGGAGCCGGAGTAAGGGGCAATTCTAGTCACACCTAAGGAAGAAAACATCCCTTTGGCCAAGAAGCTGGATTTCAAGGTCATCAACAACATGGCAGAATATGAGGCATGTATACTCGGTTTATAAGCAACAATTGCAGCAGGGCCAAAGAACCTCACTATCTATGGGGATTCAATGCTCGTCATCAATCAAGCTTCTGAGAACTTGGAAGTCAAAGATGAGAAGCTGAAGCCTTATACTCACTCTAAGTATTTCTATCTGTACCTTTGTACACTTACCGAGAGAAGAAAATCAGATGGCTGGTGCGCTTGTAACCTTAGCATGAATGTGGGACAACCACGGGAATGTTGTTATGAAGTCGTTGGTGATGTGTAGATCAAGGATTCCTTGTTATCAAGGGGAGCGGGTGATGAGAATACATGGACCAAAGAAGCCTTGGTTCTATGAGATTCTTAGATTCCTAGAGAAGGGAGAATATCCAGAAGGAGCCCTAGGAAAGAAAAGGTATGCTTTGAGAGTCACTTCGAGGAACAACACTTACCACGAGGGGATATTGTACAGACGAGCTCCAAATGGGATACTACTTCGATGCCTTGATTAGCATGAAGCAGAAGAAGCCATGAAGGAAATCCATGTTGGGGTTTGTGGCCCTCATATGAATGGGCATACTTTGGCTAAAAAGATAATCTGATAAGGGTATTATTGGGACTCTATGGACAGAGATTGCATAAAGCTAGTTAAAAAGTGTCATGAATGCCAATTGCATGGGAATCATATTCATTTGCTGCCAACTGAATTGCATAGTCTAACATCTCCATGGCCTTTCTTAGCTTGGGGGATTGATATTATTGGGAAAATAAGACTGACAACCTCCAACGGACATAAATACATCATTGCAGCTATTGAATATTTCTCCCGATATGTGGAAGTAATCTCGCTACCAACAGTTACTGCGAAGAGTATGGCTGAATTCATCAATAAGAAGCTCATCAACAGATTTGGGCAACCACATCATATTATCTTGGACTATGGGATTAAGTTTCAAGGGGAAATAGCAGATCTGCTAGAAGAAAAAGGAATCGACCATCATAAATCATAGCCTTATAGACCACAGGCTAACGGTGCAATAGAAGCAGCTAACAAGACAATGAAGAAGATTCTGGCTAAGATGGTCAAGACATACAAGGACTGGGAAGATAAATTACCCTTTGCTATTATGGGTTACAATACAACCATGAGAACCGCCACAGGGGAAACTCTCTATTCTCTTGTGTTTGGAGGCAAAGCGGTGTTGACAATTGAGACCCAGATTCGTTCATTAAGAGTGGTATTAGAAGCAGAGATTCCTGAATTCAGGTACCAACAACTGTTGTCTTTAGAAGAAAGAAGAAAGAAAGCTCTGCATCACACTCAGGTATATCAACAAAGGAAAGCCAAAGCCTTCAACAAAGGAGTCCAAGTTAGGCCAATTAAAGAAGGAGATTGGGTACTGAAGCAAGCCAAGCTAATTCCTTTTGATCCTATAGGAAAGTTCAAGCCAAATTGGGAAGGTCCATATCTAGTCAAGAAGATTTTTCCTAAAGGAGCTGTGAAGTTATCAGATCTAGAAAGGAATGTGTTTCAGGAAACTGTAAACCTGGATCGTCTCAAGAAATACTATCTTTAGAAAAATGTATAAAAATAATAAATCCCGATGAGTTGAAAATTCGTTTGGGCAGCTCATGCATAAATAAGGGAGCCCATTAGGATGAAAATCTCACAAAGAGGCATTCTAAGCAAAAATTAGGGCAAAAGCCTGCTAGAGTGAAAACCTCTAAAAATGGAGGCAGTCTAGGCAAAAATTAAGGCTAATAAGAGAGGAAAGTGAGATAGCAGTAATATCATTTATAATTATTAAAGTACGCTTTTGTGCTAATATTAATAAAATAAAATAAACTTTGCAAAAGAAAATTATCAAACCTACTTATGATGTCTGATTCCATGTTTGCATAACTAAAAAGCTAAAACACTACATAGATTAGGGAAAAGGTTATGAGACTTATTTTTCCTATTTCTTTTTCTTCCTTTTGTCTTTCATCATGTCTTCAAAACTTGCATCCAATTTTGCTCTTGCATCATCCCTTGCCCTTTTTACTACATTCTTTTTACTCGCAGCCATCAGCATATCACATCATTCTCTCAGCTCCTCTTTAGAAAGATCGGCCTACATATCAAGCCAAGACTAGTAATCTTCATCTATTTCATCCTAGAATAAAGTCCAAGCTCTGTAAGAAGAATTAGCACTCATCGAAGCTACCCAAGACTTGTACTAATCATCCATGGCAACACTCTGGGTGAAGCTAAAATTCTTCTGAATGGGCCGGCTAGCCCAATTATCTTGGATGTCTCTCAAGAAATAAGTAGTAACAGCATAAGAGGCGAAGATGGGAATTGCACTAGAAATCCTCTGCACCATTCCGTACTGTCTACATACCCTAGTTTTACAGTAAAAAGTCACTGTTCTAAAACCAACAACTGAAACATAGTGGTCTACACAACCAGTAGTCATAAAAGAAAGGTTTCACCATGGACAATTCCAATGGATTTAATCCTCGCTCCTAAAAGAAAAGAAGTTAGTCTAGCAACCAATCTCTCACAAAGCAGCACGCTGAACTCCAGACAAAGCATGTCTCCTAGTTTACCATTGACGTGGTTTAGGTTTTGGGGATAACTGGGAGCATCATTAGAGCCAATTTCTCTATAAGCCAGATTTGAAGAAGATTCACAAAGTCAGATGAAGCCTTGATAGAACACTGGGAAATAGAGAACACCAAAATAGACATACCTGAAGCAGCAAAGGGCTACCTCTCAACCTTCGGGTATTCTTGGCAGAATCTAAGCCAATTATAGTTTCAGCCAAGATGGTCGGAAAAGGGTTATGTCTTTTGTTTACCTGTTCCAAGATATGGGCATTCTAAAAACTGCCTCTACCCTTAGTAGAAATCAGCAATAAGTGATAATAAAGGCAAAAGTTGGTAATCATCTTCTAGGGTTTGCATCCTTTGGGTTTTGAATCATCCAATTCAAGCAGTCTTTCAATCAAAATGTATTGGCCATCAACACAGGATCGTATTTGGTCAGAAGTCAGCTTAAAGATGCCAGACATGAATTCTAGGGTTGGGGCATACAAGCTAGGTAAAGCTAAAGGAGCAGTAGAATCTTGAACTTTGCCTAGAATGCCTTCAAATTCTTCAAACAGGGGGCAAACTCCAATTCCATTAAAATGGAAGACATGATCTCTAGCACTCCAACAATCAGCTGTTACATGAAGAAGTTTCTAATCATAAGAAAAGTTTAGGAAAGATTTGAATTCTGCTAGTTGGAAAGTGTTCAAAGATTCCCAGAATGGTGTTTCTAAGCTGTTCAGATGTTTCTTCAGGGTTTTTTGAGAGTTCTAGAATATTTTGATGAGTTGGGAAACTTTCTAGGGCTTTGATATGATGTTTTCTAATGTTTTTATGAAGCTACAGTGGTCTTATTTATAATTCACAAAGTCTAGGGAAGTCCAGGGGTGACTAGGAGTTGAAACGAGTCAAGATTTTAAAGACAGAACGATTGCTCCAGGGAGTGGCATTTGTGACCTCAACACCACTCCCAAGAGTGGCGTTACCACCAATGCCACTCCTAAGAGTGGCGTTGGAGGTGACTCCACTCCAAAGAGTGGCGTTGGGCCACAGGCACACTTTAGAGGATGATTTTCAGATTCTTGCAAAATTTTGTGACCCTAGGAGGATTCTATACACGACATTTCATGCATTCATTATAGGAAAAGCATAAATAAACCATGCATACATATTGTATATATATGCAAACATTCATAACATGTAGGTTCAAGTACAAGAGTTATAAATCTTAAAGTTACATAAAGTTCAGAAAAGTCAAATAAATAAGAAGATGTAAGGGTAGACTATCCAGCATAGTCCTCGTCATCATCATCATCATCGTCCTTAGCTTCATAATCATTCTCCTCCTCATCTTCATCATCATCCTCCTCCTCAACATTATCATCAGCACCCTCAATATCATCCTGAGGTGCCTCTAGCTGTCTAACATCATCCTGAGGAGGCTCCTGATCATCCTCCTAATCATCAGCATCCTCATCATTTTATGTAGCCTCATAATCTACAAGACAGCTCTTCAGATAGGTGTTTACCCTACAAGCTGAAGCATAGGCCTTACATGAGTTAGTTTAGGAAACTAGATAAAAAAAATCAAAAATGAAAAGGGGAAGACTTACATGAGTGTATTCGCTGGTGAAAGCAATAGAAGAGTCGACTTGCTGTAGAGTATGCTCAAAGATGCCAAAACGAGATCTATGCATGATCGTCGAGCTAGGAAACTCTGTGTTATGGCCAGGGATGAAGCAACCATCATCATCTGGAGCATGTCCTCACACTGGACAAGCTGCACATGGGCTGGGGGCATCTAGCCCTTGAAATGATCGCCCAGACTTCTAGTGCTAGAACTGGGAATATCACTAGCCTGAGAACGTGCTCGAGGGCAAGTTCAGGTGGGAACCTCAGCTACTTCCTCCTCGATATCATCAGCATCATCATCGGAATCATCATGATCAAGAAAAGTGACAATGCCCATCTGAATCTGTAAGGTGGCAATCCTGGTTAGAAGTCAAAGATCAAGGAATCCATTAAAAGGAAAGCTTAGTAATTTTACCTTGGAAAGCATTCTGTTAGACATAGGAAGTGCAGGAAGGCATCGTCATCTAAGGAATTTCTAATAATCCTTAGCTCATGTGATGAAAGCTGAACACTCAAAACCATCAAAAGCACTATCCAGAAAGTCTCTAATCAAGTCATGACCCTAGAACATGTCCAATGAAGGATCAAAAGGTTCTCTACGGAACCTCGCAGTATACTGAAGATGAGCCCTCTCTCCAAGGAACCACATCCTCATCCCAGGTCCTTCTAAGAGAATCCTCATGCCTTCTTTCTCCATAGTAGCCACGACAAAAGGAGGATGTCTCTCAACTAGGCCAAGCCATCCTCTATCAAGTTGTAAAATACCAGAGAAACAAGGTAAGTCTCTGAAACACTTTCAGTTCAGTTTAAATTAACAAAGTTGTTGTAGTTGTACCCTGTCAACAGTAAATGAGTTGAGATACTCGCGATAGTGATGAACCGGAGATGCGTGAATAGACATGCGATGTAAACCCCACCGTCGAAGAACAGGGAATGTATGGGGATGATGTATAGGTAGATATTGGTGTAGCAAACCCATTTCTATGGCCCAGACCTGTAAAATAATGGATAAAGTCAGAAGCATGGAAGAAAAGAAGGAAGCCACAAAAGTGAGAAGCAACTTACATGAGTAGCGTTCTAGAAGCCACTGAATTTTGCTCCACCATGCACAATCTTGTCCATGAACAGATATGTATAGGACAAAGTAGGAGATCCCCAATCATATCTACTCAAAATCCTGGAGGTTCAGAACAAAATGCAGAGGGATAGTGGTATTGGTGTCACAAAATAGGGTGCTACCAAGCAAATACAGGATAAAGACACGAGCCACCTAGTCAAACCTCCAATACAAACCCAGCTGATAGCTCTACAACAGTCTAGCTAAAGCATCAACATAGAGCTTCTTTAAGCATTTCCATGTAAAGAAGCAAAACAGGTATATCCTTAACTCAATCATCTCATTTGCAAGTTTTTCTAACTCAAGTGGCCAAAAAACTCTAGTTCATTCATAAATTCATCGAGTAACATACATATTACTATAATTTTTGCATCATAGAACATCTAAACATGCATCAAAAGTCCATATTCAAGTTGAAAACCGCCCTGCACACTTAAAGGAGTGGCAACGCCACTCTTAGGAGTGGGTTCACCCTCAACGCCACTCCTATGAGTGGCGTGGGTGGTGAACACCACTCCCAAGAATGGAATTGGTGGCATGCTAGTGGCATTGGACACTGTAATTCTCTGTAATTACAGAATAGACAAACCGTAAATGATTCACAAGCAAGAAAAGGAGTTTGGGGCTTACTTGGTCTCTCACAAGGCTGGAAATGTGGAATTTGGCATTGGAAAGTAGAGAGATTCCTCCTCCCCTTGGAATTCCTCCATTCAAGGCTCTTTGAGCTTCCCCACGGACAAGAAGGATGCTTACAGGGTCCCAGGATGGCTCTAGAGCATGATCATCAGCCTTTTCTACTTCTTGTTTGAAGAAATTTGGTAAAGAAATGAAGAAATGGGAGAAGTTATCAAACCCTAAAGAATATGAATGAAAGGGCTGCTGCCCATAATAAGGGTTTATACCCTATTTGGTAAATTACCAATTTGGTCCTCGAAAGTTTTATTGCAAATAAGGATAAGGGTTTCAATGCAATCAAGTCCATAACTTAAAATTAGGGTTACAGAAGCTCAATTTAGCTCAAGATTGGGAGTAAGTCTCAAAAAGTGTTGAAGATTACAAATGGAGTGTCTATAATTGACAGAGGAAATTACAAAATGACAGAAAGTCTAGAAAATTACAAAAAATTCTTAATCACTCTACAACATTGATTAATGAAGAATATGTAAGCAATTGACACCAGAAGACTTTCAGAATCATCAATAATTATTAAACCAAAAGATTTCTTCAGAAATAAAGCTAGAATGCTTTTCCCTATTGTGAGTTATAATTGGATATTCTCAAGAAACAGACAACTTGATTCCCCAGAGTGAGTCAAAATTAAGATTCTCAATGGAGAGTGCGTTCTAAAAAATCCCAAGTGAAGTCTGGAATATTCAATAAAAGACTCAGCAAAATCAGAGTATAATCAATTAAGGAAAGTGCCTAAACTCTATCTTTCTTAGAATGATTATCCTATGCTAAACACCGTAAAGGCTAAACATATTCCTTGCTAAATGCCATAAAGGCTAAATGTATTCCCTTACTGAAGGCCGGAAGTGCTAGATGCTTTTCCTGTTGAGGGCCGAAAGTGCCTGATACTTTTTCTTGCTGAAGGCCGGAAGTGCCGGATGCTTTTCCTGTTGAGGCCCGGAAGTGCCTGATACTTTCCTTATTGAAGGCCAGAAGTGTCGGATTCTTTTTCTATTGAAGGCTGGAAGTGCCTAATACTATTCCTTGTTGAAGGCTGGAAGTGCCGGATGCTTTCTTTATTGAAGGTCGGAAGTGCCTGATACTTTTCTTACGAAAGCCCGGAAGTGCCGGATGCATTCCTTATTGAAGGTAGTAAATGCTGGAAATAAACTAGATGTTGGAATTGAATTTAGGCAATAGTGATCCTAGATGAGATTTCATCCTGATACTGGAATAGGATTAGTTTAGAACTTAGGCAGTAATGGTCCGAGGTAAAAGCTTTATTCTGTTCCCCATGGAGTCAAGCCGAGGCAGCCGAGGTCCGAGGTAAGATTCCACATTCCAGAGCTGAGGTACGTATTTCTTTTCCAGAAATTATGTGGTTAGTGCTTTATCGTCATTTTCCATATTATTGGTTAATATTCCAAACCTTCGACAAAAGCGGGGGCAAACTGTAGACTCATAATTTTTGGATGCTGGAATGGAGAAGCAGCTCGGAGTTCCCAATAATGATCACTTATACTCACAAGGCGTAAGTAGAGTGATATGGCTTTCATTTTGATCATGTGATGTTTCAAAATGGATTTCACATTTGAAAGTGCATTATCTTGAGCCAGAAAATCATTTTGAAATAAAACTGTGCATTGTTTTCATCATATCTTTTCATACGAGCCTCAAACTGGCCTAAAACCTATTTTTATGTGAATTGGGACACTATGCATGTTTTTGTCTATAATACAATTTTTTTCTAATTCTGATGTTTAGGGCTCCAAAATGGGCTTAGAACATCTGCTGCCATGTTAATGGGCTTACTGTGATGTTTGGGCCTAGATTGTGGTTTTAAAGGTTGGAATGGGCTTCATATTTCATTCAAATTTTATGGGCTGGCTTCTTTATTAAATAATTAAGCTCTTTTGGGCTTAAGGTTGGTTAAGGCCCAAGCCCATTTATCTTTTTTAAAGTTACGAGAGATCATCTTTTGATTTGAAATTCAAAACATGATTTGTATCAATCAATTCATTCAAAATTCAAAACAAATAATAGAAGATTTAATCAATCAATCTCCATTTCAAAATTCAAACCTCCTGCTTAATTCTAAGCAATGACACAGAGTCACTGCCTATAAATGGCACACTCAAAATCATTTCAAGAGGTTGGCAATTTTGGAGAGAGTTTACTCGTTTTACACAATTAAGAGAAAAAAACTTCTGTAAGTGTTTTAGAAAGAGAAAACATAAAAAAAACAAAATAATAGAATAGTACATGATTTAAAAGAAGAGAAAAGCCAATCAACTCAAACAACTGAGGGAAATCAAGCCTTCCTTAGAAGATTCATTCTTTTTGAACTGTTGTCTATTAAATCTAGAATTATGCAAATCTTCACTGTAAGTGCTCTAGATCCTTTTTATTGTTAATTTTTTTTTCATGAAATTATTATGATCTTCATTCATTGAATGGGTCATAATATCCATCTGCTCAATTTTGCCGTGAAAGTTGTACGTACTGCGTTTTTTGCATTTCTCATTTGATTTCTGTCTTACTGATTCTAAACATGTTTATGGGTTATATTTATTCATTTAAAGTGTTCTGTGGCATGATTATGTGATTGTTATTGATTATGGATGATTATTATGCAATTTTGCATATGCTACTACACTATATATGAGTTTTCTGATTTTTCTATTTTTGATGATTTTTATTCTAAAAATTGTTTTAAATCATGTTTATGTTGTTTTCAGATGATTCTAACATGTTTTAACTAACATTAAAAGCATTTGAGTTGATTTCAATTGTTTTCAAAAGTCGTAGTAAATTATACGTTCATTTCAATTTCAATTCACTATAAGTTGTTTAAATGCTATGATTTGGTGTTTTGAAGACTTAATACATATTTTTTATGTAATTCAAATGGTTTCTAAATTGATTATGTTCATTATAATTGATTTTGGTTTATTTTCATAAAAGTCAGTATGTTGGTTGTTTACTGCATTTGATATGTGTTTACTGTATGTTCATGGCATGATGTATACAGTTGATTTAAATATTTTAATGTTTGTTTCTATTGTTTTGATGTTGTTTTAAGTTGTTTTGGATTGTTTGCATGCAATTCAAATGATTTATGAGCATGATTCATGGTTTCTGTAAGCTGTGTAGTATATGTTCACTATAAATGCCAAGTGACTTTTGTTTGATGCATAGATGCATGCTAGGTTGGGTTGTGCCATATAGACACTTTTTTTAGGTTGTTTACTTCATGCATTGATGTTTTGGTTGAGTCTTCCATCAATATTTGAGGTTTGGCAAGTCCGAAAGTTGCATTTTTCTACATTTTCTGCCTTTCCCTCTGCATGTGTGTGGCAACACCACTGATTGGAGGGCATTGAGCTCCAACGCCACTCCCAAGAGTGGCATTGAGTCTCAATGCCACTCCATGAGTGGCATTCTGTGTTGATAGTAGAAAGAAGTGGCGTTGCTTTCTGGCAAGGTTCCCCTAGTGCTCTGTAACTCTGGTGCATAAAAATTTCACGTGGAATGTAGCTAAAAGGTAAGTAATCTAACTTTCTTTGGTAAGAAATAGGCAAAATGTG